>JAVTVY010041179.1:0-18217 GCA_036873755.1 Hanleya hanleyi
TCACTGATGCAATCACAAAATCACTGATGCAATCATTTACACAATCATACAATCACTGATGCAATCACAAAATCACTGTGACAGTGTATATACGTCGCTGTAGCGAAGAATACAACACGAGAATATTGATAGCGACCACAAAATCACTGATGCAATCACAAAATCACTGAATCAATCATTTACAAAATCACAAAATCACTGATGCAATCATTTACACAATCATACAATCACTGATGCAATCAGTAAATCACTGATGCAATCACATAATCACTAACAATCACTACATATACTTGCACATTCACAAACTGATTCATGGGAGTCCATTGTTCTGCTTAGACGTTTCTGTACTTGTCGAGAATTAAAGACAAAGGGAGAGGACTATTAACAATAGTATGACTCACCACTCTTTGTTTATGAGGAGACTAATATTTTGCATAGGTGCGGGGGCACGTTTGTCAAGAATTAAAGACAAAGGAGCAGGAAATAACAATAGAACAGGGGTTTTCCATATAATGTTAACATCTAAAAATAGACCTGAGGTGATACTCTATAAATAGAACTTACATATGAAACATATGAGATAGAAAGGACTAATACATATGAAGTAACAAAACGGGGATTATTAGATATTAAAGTATATACTCACATTTACTCAGTTACTCAATGACTCATTTACTCACAGTTACCCAGTAATTATTCAGTTACTCAATATATACTCACATTTACTCAGTATATACTCACATTTACTCAGTTACTCATTGACTCCTTTACTCACAGTTACCCAGTAATTATTCAGTTACTCAATATATACTCACATTTACTCAGTGTATACTCACATTTACTCAGTTACTCATTGACTCCTTTACTCAATGACTCATTTACTCACAGTTACTCAATATCTACTCACAGTTGCTCATTTACTCACAGTTACTCAAAATCTACTCACAGTTACTCAATTACTCACAGTTACTCAGTATATACTCCCATTTACTCAGTTACTCAATATCTACTCACAGTTACTCAATATCTACTCACAGTTACTCAATATATACTCACAGTTACTCAATTACTCACAGTTACTCAATATGCATTCACATTTACTCATTCACTCACAGTTACTCAATATCTACTCACATTTACTCAGTTACTCACAGTTACTCAATATCTACTCACATTTATTCAATTACTCACAGTTACTCAGTATATACTCAGTATATACTCACATTTACTCACAGTTACTCAATATCTACTCAGTTACCCAGTAATTATTCAGTTACTCAGTATATACTCACAGTTACTCAATATGCATTCACATTTACTCATTTACTCAGTTACTCAATATCTACTCAGTTACTCAACATATACTCACATTTACTCAGTTACTCAATATATGCTCACAGTTACCCACTGTATACTCAGTTACTAAATATCTACTCACAGTTACTCAGTATCTACTCACAGTTACTCAATATCTGCTCACAGTTGCTCATTTACTCACAGTTACTCAATATCTACCCACAGTTACTCAATTACTCACAGTTACTCAGTATATACTCACATTTACTCAGTTACTCAATGACTCATTTACTCACAGTTACTCAATATCTACTCACATTTACTCAGTTACTCAATATATACTCACAGTTACCCAATTACTCACAGTTACTCAGTATATACTCACATTTACTCAGTTCACCGCAAATATTACAAGTCACGAGTAACAACGACTTGGATTTGAATTGAGGTTGGTTGTTGATAAATAATTCCGCTAAACCAACCACCCAGGAGTCACTTAAACAGAGACGCGTGTTCAAGGCAACGCGAAATTTATAGGGTGTACTGTCTGGGAAGTGTGACAACGAATCTTTGCTACTAACAATAATGTAGTGATCCATTTGGACGACTGGGGCTAAAAGATGAATGATGTGCTTTTATAGGGATCAAGGACCAAGCAAATCACTGATGCAATCATTTACACGATCATACAATCACTGATGCAATCACAAAATCACTGATAGAATCATTTACATAATCATACAATCATTTACACAATCACAAAATCACTGATGCAATCATTTACATAATCACAAAATCACTGATGCAATCATTTACATAATCATACAATCATTTACACAATCACAAAATCACTGATGCAATCATTTACAGAATCATACAATCATTGATGCAATCAGTAAATCACTGATGCAATCACATAATCACAAACAATCGCTACATTGTGACGCTTCTGTACTTGTCGAGAATTAAAGACAAAGGGACAGGAGTATTAACAATAGTAGGACTCACCACTCTTTTTTTAATGAGGAGACTAATGTTCTGCATAGGTGCGGGGGCACGTTTGTCAAGACAAAGGAGCGGGAAATAACAATAGAACAGGCGTTTTCCATATAATGTCAAGATCTAAAAATAAAACTGAGGTGATGCTCTATAAATAGAACTTACATAGGAAACATATGAGATAAAAAGGACTAAGACATATGAAGTAGCAAAACGGGGATTATTACTTATTAAGTAACAACAAATATTAAGCAATAAAATGGGGATTATTAGATATTAAGTAACAAAAAATATTATGTAAAAAAACAAGGATTATTACATATAAGATTGTGTCAGGAGCAACTATTTAGCTGTGAAGACAATGAATGGCGTGACTCATAGCTCTTTGTGTATGAGAAGACCATTGTTCTACCTAGATGCGTTAGTTATTGAAGACGATGAAAACGCATGATTGGACTATCCTCACTCTAAATGAGCTACAATGAATAGTAATTAAAGCATATTTTAAGTCCAGACAGAATGAGTAGTAGAGAAAGCGGAAACACTGTGACGTTTGTGGAGAGATCTTTAGTTATGGGATGGAACCTGTCCGATAAACAATATAAATTCTAGTATATGTAGAGCATGACTCGCCACTCCTTGTTTATTATCTATTGATCAACATAGACGCGTCTGTACTTGTCGAGAACTAAAGATAAAGGAGCAGGCAATAACAATAGAACAGGGGATTTCCCAATGATGTCATGATCTAAAAATAGAACTGAGGTGGTGACTAAATATCGAGGAGCATTATATAATAAGTAAGAAGACAAAGATTATTACTTATTAAGTAACAAAAAATATTAGAGCATGACTCACCACTCCTTGTTCATTATCTATTGTGCTGCCTAGACGCGTCTGTACTTGTCGAGAACTAAAGACAACGGAGCAGGCAATAACAATAGAGCAGGGGTTTTCCTAATGATGTCATGATCTAAAAATAGAACTGAGGTGATAGAAAATAGAACTTACATATGAACACGAGGAGTATTAAATAACAAGACAATGAGCAGAGGCAACAGAGGATACTATGTATCACCGGGTCGCCACGCAGCGCGCGCGTGTTATCCGGACGCGCGCGCGGATTATCCGCGATTGTGTGCGCGGGTCAAAGGTTACATCCAGGTCAAAAGGTCACCCTTCCGACCCTAAGGGGTTTCCCAATGATGTCATGATCTAAAAATAGAACTGAGGTGATACCACATATGAAAACAGGGAGCAATACTTATAAGTAACAAAACATATTATGTTAAAAAACAGGGAGCAATACATATTAAGTAACAAAAAAGTGGGGAGCGGGATTATTACATATAACGTTGGGCCAGAACTCTCTAAACACCCACTACTCTTGCTGGTTCGACTGGGAGAATTTACCAACAACATATGTTCATACCAAATATAGTCAGGCATCTCTCCAACCAATATATAGCGGGTGTCATTACAATAATAATAATAATAATGATAATAATAATAAGACTTTATTTTGGTTCGTTGTCCCACTTAGCTACAAGTTAATCTCCCGGGGAGACGAAATAAGTGTATGTACAGTACTGTGCAAGTGCAAATGCAGATAAAGCATAACGATAAAATACCATTAAATTTCAGCTGTTTTGGAGATTATAAAGTTACAGATAAAATTCTCCACTCCGCTCGAATTTGGAAAACAGGTATTAATAACATTGTGTTTTAAAACTATTAACAGAAGTAGCCGTCTGAATATTTGTAGGTAAATTGTTCCATAAAATTACGCCCGAATACTTAAAAGCCCTTTTGGCGAATTCTGTTCTACATCTTGGCACATAGAGATTTTTACCGGATGACGATCTTAAGTTACGTTGGTGAACAGAAGAAACTTTGGTAAAACAATTTTGTAAATAAAATGACGCTGAATCGTTAAGACATTTGTATACTAAAATTAACTCATGATAAGCCACGGACAACGACCGTCTGCTAAATGCCGTGTCTCAGCCCACAATGTGTATTGTTATAGAATTTATACATCGCGGTCACATACATGTATCAATATAATACTCGCACTCTTATAATTGAAACTGCTGTCACAATAAAACAATGAAATAATTTTTAATTTCAAACAAATTCATAGCATGTTTGAAAACGTATTATGATAAAAAAAAATCGGAATTTTGCGTGCCAGTCTAATTATCATGAATGTGACGTTCAGAGCCGATGATAGTATATATTCCGCCATCGAAAGCTATATCATCGATAACTGATATTGAGCATTGACCATCAATAATGTTCTGAGCGATACATACCTTTTCACGTTGCAATGCATGTGCAAGATACTTCACAGGCATAACATTATTCCTGTTAACAACGACATGGTGCTGCGAGCAATTATAGATTTTTTTTTCTCCAAATGGGCAGAAATGAAAAATATAGGAAGTAAAATGACGCTCCTTTTCCCCAAACCAGAAATGGGTTTATTGATTGGAGTCTATCTCCATCAGCATCAAAGGATGTGGCTCTTACAGACGAGTACCACTGTTTGAAGGACCCGCGCGAGTCGTAAAGACTCCCTAGAGCATACTATCGAAATAAGGCTAATAGGATTAAGAACGGGTGTATTCTCAGTAACAACAGGACTATATTACCTTACCGAGATCAAGAGAACTCTTCATATAGGATCAAAGACATCAAAGGAGTGCTTGTCTAGAATAATCCGAATGATTATTCCAAAAATGTTTTCGCTGTTAATATTATTTTGTCAGAGTAGGAAATAGAAATTCTAGAATTGCGTCCATTTTTTGTTGCGTCGAGACAACAAAATTTAACGAGCTTCGTCTTTATAGCTGTTTATTAGTTTAGATGATTCGTAATGAGTTTTCGAGCTACTTATCTGTTGAACAATTTCGTATTTCTTTTTGTCCCGCGAAAGTTTCGAATTAGGGTATAAATATCCGAAGACTGCTGTTTTGGCTTTGCCACCCAAAGCCGTTTCAGCCTGAGATCAAAAGTAGTGGTCAACGATGAAATTCAAAACATTCCAGAATGAATCCAGCAGTGGGTGGGCGGCAACAGCTAGCTATCGGGGCTTGCTGATTCATATGTGAAACTTTGTCGATCAGAAGGGTCGATCGATACGCTGACATGGGAGGATGTTTTGCTGGCCTTCGTAGCAGACAGATCCGAGATATTTAGTATGAGCCTGTTCATTTGGAACGAATTCACATTAGTTTGAATCCATCGCTCGGATTATGCACGTTGGTCGTTGTTGATTGAGGCTTAATAACATCCAAGAATATCCCACTAAAATTGCCGAAATTCATGCAACTGTTATAATTTGTTTAAGCGTGACCTCTGTCCCTAGCAGCGGTACATCGCCGCAGGCGGGCGGGAGACAACCGCGATTGAGATCGTATGCTATTGCCTCGCGGCAGTTCGCATTCTGGCAGAACATCGCATCGTTTGTTACTGCCACGACTCCGTGCGATATTGCCTGGAGAGCGTGTGCTATTGCCTCGCGATCGTGTGCTATCGCCTCGAAACAGTTGGTTAGTGTAAAAAGTGTAATATTGTGTTATATATCACGTGACTGAATAGCGAACATTCTGTTCGAATAATTCTGGTATCATGTACTTATATCTGAGCACAATAGTCCTACTTTTAGGACGAATGGACCTGAACCCTGATGACGTATAGCGGATCTCATATTGATATACATCCGCCTGCTCACTCATCGGGTGGACTTCCGGTGTAATATACTGTAAAGCATCTTTACATTCCTATCGTGACCAATTATCCGCGACAGTCGCTGTTCTTTCATATATCACCAGAGGAAATCTAATTCCACAGTCCCTTGGTAGATAATGAATTGAATTAGTAGTAATATCAAGCGGAATTGAAAACAGCGATGTCCTTCATTCACCCCAAATCCAAAGATGTCTGAGCAGGTCGAGTGCGTTCCATCTGCATTTACATGCTGATCTGTCAGTCCGATTCAATTCCCGTGTTAGAAATCTTATTGGGCTTCATCGAAGTATAAAAGCGCGTTGTTATTCACATCTCGTCGTCATAGAGTGCGAACTTACTTCGTCGAGATGGAGAAGGTAATCGGAACGAAGTAATCCCAACGCAAGATTAATACACATAATTCGCGAAAACATCTAGTTCAATTACTCTCGAGATACATGATACATGGAGACCAGGGATAGAACTGAGAAGAGGAACACCACAATTTCTTATCGGCGTCTTTCTAAGTAGCAAGCGTCAGGTCTGACATTCACCATTCAGCCGCCGTCCATAAAAGAATTTCCGCGTCAATAATCGAAATACCTATTTCGTATGATACGACAGTTAAAACATATTCCAAATATGTATGAAATAAAAATAACAAAAAACACAAGATGGTTTCCTACAAGAGAGAAACGGTCAACATTGATTTCATTGATTTCCACAGGATATGATGATGTTCTATACATAAGACCCTTATCACTGACCATTATTCTAGTCTGAAACACTATATCTTGTATTCATCTATTTCCATTTCATGCGGTCTTGTATTTTAATTGCAAATTGTAAGAAACCATCTTGGATTTTTATTTCATACACATTTGAAATTGGTGCTGTCATGTGAAATACACCTTTCGATTATTGACATAATTATGTTATGGGCGACGACTGGAGACTGCCTGTCAGATCTGACGCTTGCTGTTGTGTTTGAGATAAAGACCCCAGTTCTGATACACATATTAGAAATTTTCATCTGTTTCAAAAGAAAATGATGATTTTGATTGGCAAAATGATTATCAGGATCGTAGAAATAATATATAATTTATTAAAAAGTAACTCAGCTAACTCTACGCCGAACTGTAGAGAATATAAGATAGCATTTGTTAGTGAGGGGTGTCAGTTTTGACCCTGTCGCCAGTTACGATCTGACTCCTTCGACCTAGATTTATAACACTGGTAACATGGTAACTTTTTTTCATAAATAAATCAGTTGTTTCGATAATTCGCTGTGCATGTCATTATCTCATGAGTGAATATTTGGTGTTCAAGAGTGAAAGGGGTATCCAGGATCTCAAATTGAAAAATAGTTTGGAAAACGAAATTCTCTCCGATAAGCCTAATTGCAGGACACGTTCAACCGTCGTTGCCTGTATTATTTTAGCTTTGATGGCAGATGTTTGACAACTTCGTGTTGGACACATTTATGCTTAATGTATTAATCCAGCACTTTCGTTCTAGAGCTATCTAAATTCTTCCAGAGCATCAATATCCGAAAGAAATCAGCAGAAAGAGAAATATATCGCATTATCAAAATGGTTCATTCTGATTGGTGGTAATTCAGTCAAATGATCTTCTGTTATTCCCCAGAGGAAATGTATCCTCACAAGAAACATTTATATACATGTTGTGATAGACAACGATCTTATGGCAATATACATGTAACAAGTAGAAAACCATCTTGTGTATTTAATATTTTCATTTCATACACATTTGAAATTCTTTTATGAGAGACGGCTAAATAGTGTATGAAGAATCTCACGCATGGTATGTTCATGTGCGCATCGATGCAATAACACACGATCTAAAGTTCATCCAGGCAGTATCACACGAGCTCTTAAGCAGTTCTTTGAAGCTCTTTAAGCTCTTACACTCACAGCGACTCCACAGTGCCACGCAAAATGCGCCAAATCGTTTAGCCAGATAGCAGTATTGGAGTTACTAAAGCAAGTTGTTACCGACCATCACATAAGTACCGAAAGTGACGTGTTACAGTGAGTGTCATCATGCCGAGATTTGCATTCAGTAATAACAACATTGATGTGCCCTCCTTTAATACCGGATGTGTCGTCATCCACAATTCCAATGCATACATTACTATAATTCTCATGGACGTCATCTTGCATATTCAAGAATTCATTAAATACAAAAACATGCATAAATTGCTATAAACATGAATAACCTGCTGTAGCAATCCCATTATTACTCGGACTGTTGGCCAACTTTTTCAGCTCAAAATTCTGGGGTACTTAGTGCCCAAAATTTTCGTCCTTCTGACCACCATGAAACTGCATGTCCATCCCGTGTTTGTGACAACATTTATCTGCAGGTTTTGTCTTAGATTCCCGGGCAGCCTGTATCACATAAACAGACTGCGAAGTATCGTTCTAACAGAAGTCGCGATTGGCTGCTGCCGAAATATTATACCGGTACACTACAGCGCACTTCCCGACGAGCGCGTTCACGGTAATGTGATGCTTACTTACCAATTAACCCTAACCCAAACATGCCGTGTGTGGTTGGGGTTGCCCGGTTGGTGCGCGGTAGGCACAGGCTCCTGTTGCTTCTATGTATTTGGAACAGGATGTCGATAATGAGATGTCTAGCACTGTAATTGCACTTGTCTTTATTACATAAATGTACATTGTCAACGTCCTGTCTGTGTATTGTGGGCTGCCCTCAGTGTGGGTGGCGGGATGTCTGATCCAATATTGCTTCAAAGATTTGCTTTTTTGAAGCAAGAGGAACACACAACTTGCTGGGTGGTGCCTCGCTGGTTCGACTAGGAGAATTTACTAACAACATGGGTACATACCAAATATATTCAGGCATCTCTCCAACCAATATAAAGCGGGTGTCATTACGGACAACGACCGTCTACTAAATGCCGTGTCTCAGCCCACAATGTTTATAGTTATAGAATTTATACATCGCGGTCACATACATGTATCAGTATAATACTCGCCCTCATATAATTGAAACTGCTGTCATAATTAAACAGTGAAATAATTTTTAATTTCAAACAAATTCATAGCATGTCTCAAAATGTATTATGATAAAAAAAATCGGAATTCATACGTGAAATATTATCAATCAGAAGGATCGATCGATACCCTGACATGCGAGGATAAAATACATCAAAGGAGTTTTTTGTCTGGAATAATCCAAGTAATTATGATATCTCTGTTACTATTATTTTGTTAGAGAAGGTAATAGAAATTCTAGAATAACGTCTTTTTAGCTATCTATACAAGTGTCGGTAATGAAGTCCTGTGTGTAACCCGATACACCAAGTTAAAGCTGAGCCAGTCCAGGAACCTCACGCTGGCAATTAAGTTGATGTCACGTCACATGAGGAAGGTGACAGGCTAAATGAATCGTCACATTGACCTCTTTGCACTTAAATGACCTCAAAAATTTGCATATTGGAGAAAAAATCTACCTCCCACACAGAAGAGTTCCAATTTTACCTTTCTAGGGGGAGGTAACCCCAGATCACTATAGTTCCGGCAAATGGGCCCTGGGCATGTATTCTTCCGCGGTGATGCGGTCTGGCGGTGATGCGGTCGCGGAAAAAAGCTTCCGCGGAGAAAAAGTAGTCCCCAGAATTCAAATACGCTGCATGGTCCGATGGGGTCGTATGAGGTATCATTGTGAAGCTTATGTGAAGGGGCATCGGATGGGTGGGCATGCGCGGTGGACCAAGGGTATGGAAACAGACGCTTTGGGATCTAGGGGAGCCACTAATGGTCCAATTGGGTCATATGAGGTATCAATGTGAAGCCTAGGTGAGGGGGCATCCGACGGGTGGGTGTGGGGTTGGAATATCGGCATTCTGCGCATGCGCAGTAGACCAAGGGTATGGAAATAGACGTTTTGGGATCTAGGGGAACCACTATTGGTCCGACTGGGTCGAGTGAGGTATCAATGTGAAACCTATGTGAGGGGGCATCTGACTGGACTAGTGGCTCGGGCGTTGTCACCATTCTGCGCATGCGCAAACAGGGAATTGTGGGTAAAGGGTATGGAAATAGACGTTTTGGGATCGAGGGGAGCCCCTAATGGGCCGATGGAGTCGTATGAGGTATCAATGTGAAGCCTATGTGAGGGGGCATCCGCCTGGACTAGTGTCTCGGCTGTTGTCAACATTCTGCGCATGCGCAGACAGGGAATTGTGAGAAAAGGATATGGAAATAGACGTTTTGGTGTCTGGGTGGGCCACTAGTGGTCCTATGGAGTTGTATGAGGTATCAATGTGAAGCCTATGTGAGGGGGCATCCGATTGGACTAGTGGCTCGGGCGTTGTCACCATTCTGCGGATGCGCAGACAGGGAATTGTGGGAAAAGGGTATGGAAATAGACGTTTTGGGATCTAGGGGAGCCCCTGGTGGTCCTATGGAGTAGTATGAGGTATCAATGTGAAGCCTATGTGAGGGGCATCCTCCTGGACTAGTGACTCGGCCGTTGTCAGCATTCTGCGCATGCGCAGACAGGGAATTGTGGGAAAAGGGCATGGAAATAGACATTTTGCGGTCGAGGTGGGCCCCTAATCGTCCGATGGGGTCGTGTGAGGTATCGTTGTAAAGGATACGTGAGGGGGCATCCGCCTGGACTAGTATGACGTGGAACTGACGTCATTCTGCGCATGCGCAGTAGACAAAATTTATGGAAATAGACGTTTTGGGGTCTAGGTGGACCACCAATGGTCCAATGGAGTTGAGTGAGGTATCAATGTAAAGCAGTCATGAGGCAGCATCCGCCTGGACTAGTGTGTCGTCCGTGTTCGACATTCTGCGCATGCCCAGACAGGGAATTGTGGGAAAAGGGTATGGAAATAGACGTTTTGGAGTCGTGGTGAGCCCCTAGTAAACCCATGGGGTCTTATGAGGTATCGTTGTGAAGCATTCGTGAAGGAGCATCCGCCTGGACAAGTGTGTCGTTCGTGTTCAACAGTCTGCGCATGTGCAGACAGGGAATTGTAGGAAAAGTGCATTGGAAGGAACGTTTTGGGGTCTAGGTGGGCCACTAATGGTCTGATTGAGTCGAATGAGGTATCAATGGGATGCATACGTGAGGGCGTATCCGCCTGGGTGGATGGGTGTTAGGAATATCGTTATTCTGCGCATGCGCCGGCAGGCCGTAGTATGGAAATATACATTTTGAGACCGATATGGACCACTATGGGTCCGAATGTGTCTAGGGAAGTGTTATTTTTTAGCACTCGGGGGGTAGACCACGACTTGAAGGGATGTTCACGTCACCTGTGACGTCACTGGTGACGTCATCAGTGAGAGTAGTAGCGAAAGCGGGAGTTTCGGAGGTGCGCTGGAGTGCTTTTGGAGTAGATAACGGCCTATTTTTACATCCAACTACCTGGTAGAGTTACCTGTGAGTGTGAGTGTATGCGCGCGTGTGAGTGCGTGAGTGAGTGAGTGAGTGAGTGCGTCGGTGAGTGAGTGAGTGAGTGAGTGAGGCGTGGGGTATCAGTGTGAAGCTCTCGTAGGAAAAGTGGAAATTGCCTCTCATTTGTGGGGCGCTCACTTTCGGATGCGTGGGGCGCTTCCCTCAGCCAATCAGAAGCGAGGATTTTGACCCAGTGCATTATGGGACATATCCAAGATGGCGGCGTCTGCCTTCCGGTTCAAGATAGCGGCACGTCCGGTGTCGAAAACTGACCATTTTGTCGGAATGTGGTCATCTGGTGTCGAAAACTGGACCTTGTATGGGTCCCGCCTAATTTGGTGTAGAGATGGACCACTATTGGTCCGAATGCGCCCTGTGGGGTGTCATCTTGTAGTTCTCGGGGTACAGACCACGGTTTGAGGGATGTTCACGTCATCTGTGATGTCATTGGTGAAGTCATCAGTAGGAGTAGTAGCCAAAGTGAGCATTTTGGGGCAGTGAAAGAAGGTATTTGGTGTAGAGATGGACCACCCTTGGTTCGAATGTGTCGTGGGAAGTGTCATCTTGCAGTTCTCGGGGTGTAGACTCCATATGAGGGATGTCCACAGCATCTGTGACGTCATCGGTGACGTCATCAATACGAGTAGTAGCGAAAGAACATGCTTTATAATTGGCTCAGTGCCAATTTTTTCCCACGATTTGGACTGATGAGGGACACATGTTCATTCCTATATTTACATACACTACCACCACCACCACACACCATCACCAACACCACCAACACCACCAACACCACCACCACACACCGCCACACACCACCAACACCACCACCAACGCCACCACCAACGCCACCACCGGGCGCTGACGGGCGTCAACGCCCGGTGGTGGTGGTAGCCCCCGTGTGGCAGAGCTCTTGAATCGGAGCTCTCGGAGCTCAAAGCTTGTGGAGCTCAGAGCTCAGAATTGACGTCATCGCAGGCATGCGCGTGTACCTGTGCTGCACCCGCACCCTGGTGTACCCTATTCCCTACGAACTATAGGGTACAGGGTGCAGCACAGGTACACGCGCATCCCTCAAATGGAGTCTACACCCCGAGAACTGCAAGATGACACTTCCCACGACACATTCGAACCAAGGGTGGTCCATCTCTACACCAAACACCTTCTTTCACTGCCCCAAAATGCCCACTTTGGCTACTACTCCTACTGATGACTTCACCAATGACATCACAGATGACGTGAACATCCCTCAAACCGTGGTCTGCACCCCGAGAACTACAAGATGACACCCCACAGGGCGCATTCGGACCAATAGTGGTCCATCTCTACACCAAATTAGGCGGGACCCATACAAGGTCCAGTTTTCGACACCAGATGACCACATTACGACAAAATGGTCAGTTTTCGACACTGGACGTGCCGCCATCTTGAACCAGAAGGCAGAAAGTGAGCGCCCCACAAATGAGAGGCAATTTCCACTTTTCCTACGAGAGCTTCACACTGATACCCCACACGGTCCATTTGACCCGGGATGGTCAACCACTCAACAAACCTCCACGAATCCCCAAATGCCTGCTTTCTATACGACGACCAGACTGCGCAAGCGCAAAATGATGAAAACGGACGATACATTAGTCCAGTCGGATCCCACTCACTCACTCACTCACTCACCGTCGTTAGTGCGTCCATGCGTTAAGACGGGCGTTGGGGACGCCTCACGGTCGTTGTGAACGCCTCACTCACTCACTCGCTCACTCACTCACCGACGCACTCACTCACTCACTCACTCACGCACTCACACGCGCGCATACACTCACACTCACAGGTAACTCTACCAGGTAGTTGGATGTAAAAATAGGCCGTTATCTACCCCAAATGCACTCCAGCGCACCTCTGAAACTCTCGGTTTCGCTACTACTCTCACTGATGACGTCGAATGAGGTATCAATGGGATCCCTAGATCCCAAAACGTCTATTTCCATACCCTTTTCCCACAATTCCCTGTCTGCGCATGCGCAGAATGGTGACAACGCCCGAGTCACTAGTCCAGTCAGATGCCCCCTCACATAGGCTTCACATTGATACCTCATACGACTCCATAGGACCACTAGTGGCCCACCCAGACCCCAAAACGTCTATTTCCATATCCTTTTCCCACAATTCCCTGTCTGCGCATGCGCAGAATGTTGACAACGGCCGAGACACTAGTCCAGACGGATGCCCCCTCACCTAGGCTTCACATTGATACCTCATACGACTCCATCGGCCCATTAGGGGCTCCCCTCGATCCCAAAACGTCTATTTCCATACCCTTTTCCCACAATTCCCTGTCTGCGCATGCGCAGAATGGTGACAACGCCCGAGCCACTAGTACAGTCAGATGCCCCCTCACATAGGTTTCACATTGATACCTCACTCGACCCAATCGGACCAATTGTGGCTCCCCTAGATCCCAAAACGTCTATTTCCATACCCTTGGTCAACCGCGCATGCGCAGAATGACGCTATTTCAACCGCATCACCGCCAGACCGCATCACCGCGGAAGAATACATGCCCAGGGCCCATTTGCCGGAAATATAGTGATCTGGGGGTTACCACCCACTAGAAAGGTAACAATTGGAACTCTTCTGTGTGGGAGGTAGATTTTTTCTCCAATATGCAAATTTTTGAGGTCATTTAAGTGCAAAGAGGTCAGTGTGACCTTTTTTACTCTTATACTACTACTTACAGCGATCCCCACCAGCTATTTAATTGTCATGGATGTTGGGGCCTGCATTGCATCAAGGGATAGAAGGGGGGCTACGTCATCAGGTTCCGGGCCTATTGAAAATTTTGTTCATCCCCCCGCCCCGCCCTCCCCGATTGTGTTCGCTTGTTCGCAGTGAGTGTGTTTGTTCGTTTGATTCTCGTGCTCTACTGAACTTCATAACATTATCGGGTGTCCAGTTTACAACAGCTTATATGCTTGACCACTCTATACTGATGAGTTGCTGAATAAATGACATAACAGTGGATGCATTCAAGATGTGCACGGGGGTGGGATACGACACCCATGACCCCGCCACGTCCAACTTGGGTTTAGACATTATGGAGTGTCCAGGTTTCAATGATGTCATTTAAAAGATTTGGATTGGATGATATATTTCAAATCGCGAACAGAAGATATGTCACGAGTTCGAACGTACAATTATATGAATGCCATGAAGAGAGTGAACAATAATGATAACAGATCGTTCACATTTACTGCTGGCAAATAAATCCTTGTGAGTTCCCACACGGGGATCATCTATTCATCGCTTTGTATAGCCATATCTGGAAAGGGAATGATCTCCCCCTTAATCTCTGCAGCTCTTCAAGGTCGAAGGTATGAAACATTGCTACCGTTTAGCAATAGGTCCGCTTTTAATTTTCGCAAAGGTTTCCGCAGATATTTAAATAATAGACTGGAAAAGGGAAATCTATTTTATCTATCTTGTACATATTAACCTATATCTCCTGTATACATCATATAGTTAATATTCTTCATTAGATTAATTAAAATAATTGTAAGTGCCTTACAATTACTTACCATAAGTTTCCTGTACCAAGGCACCTCTAGGAGAATAAGAGAGACAAAACCCTTTCCGAATTAGGATATATATGTTTTACCAAGAAAGATAAAATAACTTGATATCAACAGTGTGTTGAGGATTCCAGACTGTGTAATATTCAATGGTCTCTTTGTGTGAATGTATAATTATTGAACAAATTTCATCACCACCCTTGGGATTTATACGGCAAAACAGTTTTCTCGAAAAAAAAAACTGACGACAGGTAAGACGTCTCCTCATTAGTTGTTGATGTTATGTCCATTTTTATACAAACATATATGATGAATAGGTATTTTCAATTCTTCATTTCCCGACCCCAGGAATTTGATATCAGTCACGGCGAGGTAACAAAGTCAAATCAAAGACGGATACCGACATGTGAATTCAATAATTTGTCTTTATAATTCGCTGGATGATGTGACTGAAAGCGCAATTACTGAAATATCCTGTCGATATGCTCGTACGAAATAATATTTAGGAAAAGTAGTAGAGAACATGACACCTGAACATGGAATTGTGTGGACATATTGATCTTATAGGCGTTGTGTACATGTAGATGTAGATCTGTGTTTGATCCTATCACAAAATGCAGAGTGTGTACGCTGTATGCGATGTGGACATTGAATAGCAAAATGCGGAAAGAAACCAGAACGTATCAGATTGATGTAATATTCATATTGACCGATGCATGGATGAGTTCAAATTTATATTCATCTATTCCTACGAAGTAGGCTCTCATTTGCAAATTGTCTGGTAATGAGTGAGTGAGTGAGTTAGTCCATCCGAATTCTTTCGTCGGCAAAATAAGGAGAACCGTTGAGATTAGAACCTTGATTTTTGGCATGAAGGTGCATTAGGGAATTGTTACCAGCACGTTCTGAGTCGACTTACTTTTAATGAAAATTTGACCTACTTAGGTGACCTATAGCATTAGGCTTGGACCCCCCAAGTCATCTTCCTCACCCTACTTCGTAGGTCCTGTGACGTTAGTCACACTACTCATGTATTATATTCATAAACTGGAGCTAAATATTAACATCACTCTATAACACGTTTGATAAACGACTCCAAAGTCTCCTCTCTAGTAAGGACTTTTATCGGTGAAAATCAAACGTAAACATGAACACAACATATGCCAAACGCCCAGACGTCTTTCGGCGCATATCTGCTCTCAACGAGTCAGATGTGTAAATCGCGCGTGTCTTTCGGTGCAAATTGACAGGACTGGTTTTATCTCTCTATTATGTTGGAAAGTCAGATTATAACTGCTGGAACTAACCATTGGAGTATGATGTGTATGTGTATAGATGAATGACACCGAAAGTATCGGTTCTACGGTAGCCTTTAACGCCAACAGAAAGCAGTGAAACTGAAGGTTTCGTACAATACGCTTCAGCGAATACGTGATCTTCCTGCTTTGATCTTCCTGCTTTACGTGATCTTCCTGCTATGACTTCTCTTGTAGCTGTAGTCTTATTCCCAGATCAGAATATATTCTTCTGAGAAATTTCTTTGCTTAACTTTCGACATTTTTAAATTAATCGACTTTTATCTGTTTCTGTTCTGTTGTTGCGATGTAGTTAAGGAAAAACTAACAGGGTGTCTGAAGTTTCTGCGAACGGGGTTCGAGTCCTTAAATTTATTCAATGCTGATGGCACTATAATCGATTGTAGAACTATAGACCTCCCATCTTTCCCCAGGCAGATCGCAATATATATTCTTTTAAAAAAATTCTCTGCGTAAGTTTCGACAATTTTAAAGTATTCGTCAATGCTGTAGTTGAGGAAAAAGATAGAAAAAAAATAATAGGGTGTCCGAATTTTCTGGGAACGGGGCTCGAGTCTGTAAAGTTATTCGATTTTCCGACAGCGATATCATGTAGAACCAATACATTCAACGGCATTTGTACACATGCATGTTTCATAATCCATGTTCCATGCAAGCAGCTATGATATCTCTTTCCACTATAGTAGTAGGCTCTCATTTGCAAATTGTCTGGTAGTCAGTGATTTAGTGAGTCAGTCAGTCCATTCGAACCCTTTCGTCGGCAAAATAAGGAGAACCGTTGACATTAGAACCTTGATTTTTGGCATGAACGTGCATTTTGGGACTGTTACCAGCAAGTTCTTAGCTGACCTAATTCTGATGAAAATTTGGTTTATAATTATTTTTCATTATTTTTTTGATCGCTCAGCGTGTGCACTGTCATGCCCATGTGACTTTTGAAGGTTCCCTGGTACCAGTGTGAGCTGGCGGAGTATACACTTTTGGTGCATAGAAAATAGTTAACATTTAGTGTGATTGCTCAGGTTTCCTTCACTGGTTTGTATTTCTGTGAGGATGATGTAACTGTCTTGTTCGATGCTGCAATGTTGGGCGTCCGAGGTTACTTTCCGACGATTTCCGAGTGGAATCGCCCGATGGTCCCGAGGCGTGGTCCTGTTGTACCATCCAGGGAGACAGACGCTGCAAGCGTGCTTCCTCGCCATCTGCATTTCGAAGGTAAATATGCACTATCTTCTGACGGAAATTATGATGTTGATACAATCAGTATTAAATATTGACAATCATGAATTCTATTTGATGTATTCAGCGACTTTTGGAATCGATGCTTGTTGGTAAATTTCCATGTAGGTCAGCCCTCTCGGCAACAATGAAATAGCATGCCGGAGGTCATTTTTAGATTTATCGCTCGTTGTAATATTGTGCAGTAATTAAATAATTTTCAAAGTAAAACTAATTAATTCCAATTTTTCATCGAATGCCATGATACATATGAATATGAGATAAATGATGTAGATTTCGATTCCTAGTACTCATATCCCATTCACTGTAGTTTGTTGTTTCCTGTCTGAAATTCAGGATGCTACTTGTTGATGGTATTGACCGCGTGTATTGAGGTCAAGCAGTGTTTACTTGTTGAGGTTTCCCCAGTTCGGTGCAGGGGTAAGTTGTGCCCCTATTGTTGGAATATCATTGAATTATTAATTTCCTTGGCACTTATGAATTATTAAGATTTCGAGAAATGTTATCATAATTATTTGAGAGATAAAGTTTTCTCACATTACTGAATTGATGGTGCCTAAGTAGGATCTAGTGTGTGTGTCAGTATAATATAGAGTATGTTATTCTCCCAGA
>JAVTVY010041180.1:0-19165 GCA_036873755.1 Hanleya hanleyi
TATATTCGAATAAATGTTGCACTGTTGTTCGACAATGAATATCACGGCTTTCTGTAAAAATAAATATTAGAATCTTCAGTTTCATTAACAGATTACATTTTTCCCAATCATAAATGCAAACGGACCTGTGAGGAGATATCGATGTGGAGATATCGATGTGGGCCTCATCGCAACTCCCGCATATATATATATGTTTTTACTTAGAAAAGGTTATCAGTTCCGTTTTAGAAGTTCTGCAAACCAGAATCGACCTATTTGTCTTGGCGTAGCATTGTGGACAGTGTAATACGGCTTGCTAAGCAAAGATTACTGACAGTGACCTTTGACTTGAGAATTTGGAATAACATTCAAGATGAACAGACTTCTAGTTCTACTGTTTGTAGCAGTGTCTGGCTCCACGGTCGTCAATGGTCTGAGTTGTATCAGCTGTGCCTCCCTGCCCCCCCTGTCCTCCCAGACCAAACTGTCAGGAATACGGTCGGGCTCAATGTGGTTGTTGCGACGTATGCAATCTTAAGGAGGGCCAAAATTGCTCCACGTATTTGGCACCGTAAGTGTATTTTCAGAAACGGGAAATTGTCGGAACTCCTCTACTATAATATGGAAGCTTCCGCAAACATAGCGGAACGTCTTTTATTGTCGACGACAGTCTACGGAACGTTATATCTGGCCCTGTAGCATACCAAGCATTAAGCTCAAACTTCTATAAATATGCCTTTATATTGTGAATCAAGTTCAAGTCATTAGGGGCTACAGAATGTAAGAATGTCGTCACTAGGAATTGCAACTATGTCAGCAGATATGTCTGTTACAATTTGTGACCACAGATTATGTATACAGTGGACGTTGCCTTGGTGATGGTGCCCAAGGAAAAAAGTTGAAATGCATGTATTCCATAAGTTGATTGATATCCCCATGATATTCTAATATTAGAATGTCTGACAGAATTTGTTAGCAATTCCAGACACCTTTGACCCTTCCATCAATTAAGTCATGTCAAATATGATCTCTAATATCATACTGTACTTTCATTCGTGAGGATGTTTTAACTCATTTTTTAAATCATATGCTATGCCTATTGTCACAATATTATTTCATGTTGACAAACTTTTTAGCTTGTATTAAATTTCTGCTCTCTATGGAATATTCTTAAATTCTCTTCTCCCTTTACTTAGAAGGTCGAAATATAGGCTACATGGTCGAACCAAGCACAACTACATTGCCTGGCGCTCCATGCAGCACTAACCAACAGCTCGTTATCTTTTTCACCATTGCAGCTGTCTATCGGGACTTTTGTGTGACACGCCATCTGGGGCATTTCACAGTAAACCACCTTGGTATACTATCCATTTAGAGGGTACCTGTGTTAAACCTGAAGACGCTAAACATCCGATGGGACACCCTTTGATTGGATAAATCCACCGATTGCAGGTGATTTTTTCACATACAGTTAGTTGTGCGTGGAGGCCAAAACCCTTTTCAAAACACGTTATTACTCTCGGTCTATATATATAAATAGCATAAATAATGGTGACTATTTTATTAATCTATCCCCCCCCCCCCTCTCTCTCTGTCGGCAATCGTTTTTTCTTTTGTGATTAAAAGTTACTTTCAAGGTATTAGGTAATACAGTGAAATATGTAGTTATGGATGAAAGACGTAGAAAGATTTATGTGATATTGTATTAACTGTCATTCTGGGGTTATCGCCCTTGTCTGGACTCTTTCTTGGCCACAAATTTCGGTGTGTTAGTGCGTGTATGATGCTTGGCTGTTAGTGAGATATATATACAGAAACTTATATTCAATTCTTTCTCGTACAACTATGCGAATATTTGTTTAAAAGTGGTTAACAATATATTCTAAATCCCTCTGTCTTCTCTTGCATGTCACCTAATATTTCGAGGATTAAACTTTCACGCACTGGCCTATATCAACTTCCTTTCTTCCTTCTCCCACGTTCTTCCATCACTTAGCATAAATTGTGGTCCCGCATATTGTGTGCATAGTTGCTCAGCTCGCAAATTTTCTTCAATATCTGCCTTTACCAAAAGTTGGACAACTGATCCGTGTTCTCGCTTTTATCATGAACCATTACAGAAAGTCTATGATTGGCTGGATTTTTTTTCTTCATATTTCTTCACAAGCCAATAAAAATCCCTGATTTCTTTTTGAAAATTTGAATTGATCAATCAAATGCTTTAAAATTGGAAAATATCCCATGATGCATTGTTGTTCCTATCAAACTCCATTACATCTACTAACATCTATTTACAGGTCATCGAAGGTCATGGTCACTTCGTCTATCTAACTGGACAATATTGCACCGAGAGCTTACCAATAAATAGATGAAAATATACATGTATGAATCTGTGGGTCTGTATTTCTTCTGAAAGAAACTTAGGTGTGTACGTGTGTATGTGCGTGTGCGTTTGTAAATTGTTTCAAAGCAAGCGTTATGGCACCAAACTTTGCGTGTAAAAGGTGGGTGCAACACATGAACAGTATCCAGAGAGGGGAATAATCTTTGTCCATTTTTCTAGTGGTCATTCCAGTGTAATATCTCTTATAGAAGAGTGTTTTCCTAATGCAATTTACCTATAGGAGGCGATCCTTCTAGAACAGCTTCTGTTCTTGGAAATGACACATGTAAACCAATTTCTCCTTTGGAAAAGCGATTATGGTGCAACAACATGGTCATTGTTTGTTCTGTAGCACTGTTATATGTGTACCAATGTTCATATGGTTAATAAATCAAATCAATCAATCATCGCTGCAAAACATTGCACGCTGTGTAACAACTTATAAATTGGCCATGTTCTTGCACAACAATCTCTCAAGTAGACGCATTTTACACGAAAGGGTGTGCGAGTATGTAATTGAACGTTAGTTTGGTACAAGTATGCATAGGGAATAGCACCAATACGAAAACCCTTCCCAGGTTTTCGCACAGCTTGTGGAGTGACAAGAGAGTTTGTCAAAGGCAGATACGTAGCAATCGTGTGGAACCAAATTGCCTTTTCGTGGCGTTGTTACTAACTTTTTATTGACAAATCCCTCTGGGCGGGCAGCGTCATCTCGTGTTCTTTTGAAGAACAACATCGTCTCTCCATGTGGTACAATGAAAGTAATAATACACCACTGTCATATTTTGTTGTATAAAATAGACAGATGTATGTTCCTGGCTCAAATAATTCACCACAAGATAGTATTTACGTAATAAGCGAGCAGCGTAACTCCGAAAAACGTAACGCTCATTTTGACTCAATATTTCGGTTCATCATTTTGCCATCAAAATGAGCGTTACGTTTTTCGGAGTTACACTACACGTGTATTACGTCAAACTTACCAGTGGAACTCAAAGATAGTATTTACTCGTGTGCATTGTATCGAAGGACGTGATCTAATTCAACCCGCAGCATTCATACGTCTGGTGAGCCGCTGGAAATTACTACATCTCGGTACATATAAATTACCTTTTCACATTAGCTTTGAAATATTTGAAATTATCTTCAATGAAACGTCAGTTCCAGAGAAATAATGAAGTTGTTATCCATAAATCTGCCATGTGTATTCCAGCACTGAATTTTAATATAACTAATGAAAAGTTTAGTAAGCGTAACGACTGCAATGCTTCACAAAACGTTATAACCGTCATTGAACCTTGCAGTGGAATACTTATCGATTCACTTAGTCTATTCAGTTCACTAAACGTTGAGTTACCTAGCGTATTCCGCCAGATTTGGTCTGTATCAGTCGATATTTGGTCGTCCAGCGGGTGGAAGACCATGTGTCAGTTGATATTTATTCGCCAAGCTGGTGGGGAAGACATTGTGTCTGTCGATTTTTGGTCACCAAGCTGGTGGAAGACTGTCCGTTGGTTTTTGGTCACCAAGCTGGCAGAATACAATGTGTCAGTTGTAACTTATTCGCCAGACTGGTGGAAGACATTGTGTCTGTTTGGAAGACTGTCAATTGATATTTGGTCGTCATGCTGATGGAAGACTGTCCGTTGATATTGGGTCATCAAGCTAGCAGAAGACAGTGTGTCAGTTGATATTTATTCGACAAGCTGGTGGAAGGCATTGTGTCGGCTGGAGCTGGTGAATATTTGTTTATCAAGGTGGTGGAAGACTGACATTCGATCATTGGTCTTCATGGTGGAAAACAATGTGTCCATCGATAGTTGGTCGGCAGGGTGGTGGAACATTGCACAGATTAATCATGGCGTGAACGTCATCCAGTTGTATTTATATTAGAAGTAGTAGATATATTATACTATCTTTCTCTGAGGAACAGCCGTACTTAGTATTTTCACACAAAGATTATGCCTTCATTCAAAGTTTCTCAAAATTTCGTGATAAATATTGTACACTGACGGCTAAATGCACAATCATAGTGTAACTGAGATACAAACTCCGGAAACGACAAAAAAATCATTTTAGTGATCAGCATTTTATGTAGAGAACATCATGCCTGATACTGATATCATTGAAATATCTAGACCGCTTCTCTCGTGTTCGAAACCATCTGGAGTTTATAATATTTTTTATTTCATACACATATGAAACTGTCGAAACAATACACCAACGTTAAACCAACGTTGATATTTGGTCGATGCCGTTAAAAATTATTAGCGTTCGCGAAGCGCACGTTAAAACAACGTTTAGATATCGTCGATACCTTCGGATGTTGTGGTTACCTTGAGCACACTGAAACAACGTTGATATATAGTTTACACCCTCTTATCATTTTAGCATTGACTCTTGAACGTTGAATCTGGCGATTAAGGGATAAAATCCCAACATGTGAACACCCACGATGAAGTACATATACCGGTACACCATGTATTTCTTTCACACAGTAAACGTAGAATAGGCATTTTGGTTTACTAACTTGCTCAATCTTTTCCTGACAACATAGTTTGGGATAACTGGCATACCTGCACCAAAGAAGGTGTTTAGTGTGGCTAATCGAATGTTTAGGTGGCATTTTTGTATAACAATTCATTTGACGTTAAAACAATTAAACTCAACATATATATGTGGTGGAAAAAGATGCCGGCGTACTGACATGAAGTCAAATGACACCACAGACCAACATTCTGCTTGCATATCTCAAAAAACCACGTGGACTAGAAGTGATCCATGCGATGAATAGTATCTAAGTCACGCTTTTGTTGAAGCTGTAGACACCTTGAATGACATGAATACACGGCTCGTAGCACGGGATTGAGCGATATTAGACACACATATCCAAGAGCAATGATATATTACCTCTATCAAGTATCTGATGGAAAGTGATGAACTTTGTGACCGCTAGACCGAAAAAACGGCCCAAACGGAGAAAGTAAAATAGAACTTCTTATTCAGAACACAAGTCTGTTAGGCCCGACGCCGTCCAAGCGCTTCATTCTCCACCATATTAACCTCAGTCACAAACTACAATCACAATGATTCTCACAGAGGTCAATCATTGGGGACGAAACGTCCACCAGCAGAATATCATCGCAACATATTCAGCTGGTGAAAAACGATGCCGATGTGCTTACGAAGTCCCATGATCCCACAGGTCAATATATTGTTTGCGTATCTAAAAACACCACATGAAGCAGAAATGATCGATGCGCAGATTTGTATCTCAGCCACGCTTTTTTGTAGCTAAAGGTTTGCTTTAGTTTATAAAAAAAATGACCATGTGACGTCATATTGGTCAAACTATTTGTCAAAGGTCAAAGTCACGATGGCCATAAAATATATTATTATATGACTGTGCGTGTTACTCTTTCTCCATTGGACCATTCGCCGTCACGTGGCTGTCGCTAATTTTCCATATTGACTCCGAAGCGGGTCCATAAATGTGATATTGACTCGGCGTGACGTATGCATCTGCTCAGCCAATGAAAATAGTCGTTGGATTGGCCGCCGGTGTAAAATTTGGCTGACAGCAGGTACGAGATCGTCGGGAGCAAAGGAAATACCTTATTATATGCTATATTCTAACTGCTTTCACCAATTTAACGAGAAGGAGACGTCAGTGTCATATAATAAAACAATTATAGTCTTTTGATATCGGTCAATATGTGGTTTTGTGGACCTGAGAAAACAATATTCACCTCGGCCTTCGGCCTCGGTGAATATTGTTTTCTCAGGTCCACAAAACCACATATTGACCTCATCAAAAGACTGTAATTGTATAGTATTATTTGGAGATATTGTAATCACCACATACATCTAGTAGATGTATTTGATACAAGTAGTACATAGGGTTCTTACCCACTGAATGTTGTTGCATTGTATTGAGTACCGGTAATGAGCGGCATATTAGTGTGTCCATTTTGAGTAGATATGTGTACGTCTCACCATCAACGACATGAACACATTGTGGCGTGTACCGGGCGGGGTATAATCTGTTCTACTTTCTGAATGTTTTCAATTCAATATATTTGGACACATCTGAGGTCTGAGGTTCATATATGAAACTACACTACACATGAGAAAATCAAGACTTTAAACATGTTATCGAGATCTACTTCATACTGAATAATGACTAGTGACAATATAAAGCTAAAACACGGTGTACTCTCATATTTTAATCAAAGTACTAATATTATCAAATATTTTAACCAAATATTTTAAAATACTATATGAAGTAATATTTTAATATTCTACCAGGATGGCGCTCCAATTAATTTTGCACGTTGTGTTATTGTTCTTTCGGATTTCCAATGAGAAAGGATATAAAACGGTAACAGTCCAACATTGCCAAATTAATCCGACGAAATTTACGACGTCTGGCGACTGAAAAGCAACCATATGACTCCAGCAGGAAAGCTGCCCTCGGCATCTCACAGTCAGACCCAGGAATACGGTGAATTCACGGACGTAGCCTTAGTATCTCAGCCGCGCTTTTATTGCAGCTGTTCATGTGAAGATTATGAAGTATCGACACGGCCACTAGCATCGGCTTGAGTGGAGTTAGATACACTAGCTCGGGAACTGCGATGACAGATCAGCTCAAACAAATAACTCATCTGATATTAATGGATGAGCATCGAGGACGTCTGATGGAGTAAACGCCTCAACATGGGATGAACCTGGCAAATGCAAGGATAGCCAGAAAAACTAACCTGTGATGTCCGACGTCGTACGGTTCAAATTTTCCACCAAAGCAATAGACCTACATATATTTGTCGAATAGAAATTTATATGTATATGTTAAAACTGAGTACAACCTGCTATTTGCTGGAGAAAGGGGCGTGTACAATCTCTCTCCACGCCTTTTGATTGGTCAAGAGGTTCATAGTCTGTAGTGACGTCAAAAGGTTAATTGGTACTGTGGACTAAGATGTGAATGGTCTCTTGTTTGTGGTAGACCAATAAAGTGACGGCCATCAACCCAAAGAGTTTTTCAGTAGTAGCATTCTTCTCGTGAGATATTTCAATCAAAATGAATGACAAGCAAAGAATTTTTCGGCAATTAGTGGGGGGAGGAGCAATGGTTATTCATCATATTCACAATGGGACTGTATGGAATGGTCTGTTAAGCCCTTAAAAGTTTTATCTTGCACATTTGCAGGTTTTTTATCTGGACTTCTATGTGACACACCAGCTGGGGCGTTTCACTGCATGGGGTATGTGCCGGGTACATGTGTTAAACCGGAAGATGCTATCCATCCGATTGGGCACGCTATATTAGGATAGGCAAAAGGTAAACTTCGCTTTGAGTTAGCATTTTCTCTACCCTGATTACTGATTGCTTTCCATAGCAATGCTTCCCAGCAAGTTATTAATGTAGTACATTGTCATGATTGTGTGTTCTACACCCGCCACATTCTTCTGTTACTCGTTCTTTCTCTATCTCTAAGACATTTTAATGTCAGCATTAGCGTTTCTCTTCATATCATATTGAATAATACGTTGTGAAGTAAACACATCTGTTTTAAGAAGAAAATTTTTGAAGGGTGAGGCCAGTTGCGGGAAGTTTATCAAGAATTAACCAACGATAGTACTGCGAATGAACGTTATCATTTATTTGTATAGAAAGTATAAATTTGCATCAACAAAGTTGTCATTATCTCCATGTACAAAGTTTGCCTTTCTGTGAAATCCGTCGCAGGATCGTAAGACAAGATGGTAATTGTCGAGGATTTCTCTGAAATATATCTATCAGAATATACATCCAGCTGGAGAACTAGTGTGAAAGCTGTGTAGAGGCAGACAGATGTATTAATGTTACACAATAAACTGCCATATATGAAAATAACTTCTTAACGATTTTTCCATTTTTACTGTTTCACATGTAGAGATTTTCTCACTTTGCCAGAAACAAAATATACAACTTTCAGTGGAGCTTCTATGTAAACCCTCTTTGTAACTGATAGTCACAATAACAGAAGCATAATTATGCTATTAAACACAAGGGCGTTCACAACAGCAAAGTATTTGTATCCACTAATACATCATCTTGGAATCCATCAGTAAACATCATGAGATGGATACCTCCGTGTCGACCTGAATTCGTCTATTGGTCAATCTAAAATAATATAAAAAATAAACATCATAATATAACATAACAGAATGGACCAATCTGTTTTATTTTTCTAGGGAACTGAAATCTCTCTCACTCAAGCAACTTCATGGCTTACTTGACTTTATTGACGCTGTTTTCTTCTTCAAAGGTCTATAGCGTAATCTTGTATCAAATCAAACTTCATGAAAATATCTTGAAAACGATTGCAATGGTTTCAATCATTATTCGTTTATTTATAAGTTAGCTTTTCTAATTTCATTACTCAATTTAATTTAGAACTAACATACAAATATGTAGAATTGTAGGCATGTATATATGTGGGGCATGGGGTATCCTGTTTCCGGATTCCTTCCTCCATGGACCTGAGCTCCTGGCTCACACCCCTGCTTCACTCCTATGTCGGGCCTATGTTCCCAGCAGTCATACCTGGCTCTCTCCTTGACGGCCCTGTTCTTCAGACTGCCACCCATGGCTCCCTCCCCTGAAACCCCTGTGTTCCCGACTGTCGCCCCTGATCTCCTCCACAGACGACCCTGTATTTCCGTTTCACAGTCCTGGCTCCCTCCCCTGACGGCCCTGTTCTCCAGACTGCCACCCTTGGCTCCCTCCTCTGACACTCCTGTGTTTCCGACTGCCGCCCCTGATGTCCCCCTAGACGACCCTGTAATTCCAGCTCACAGCCCTGGCTCCCTTCCCTGCCACCCTTGTTTTCCTTTCTTGATGGCTCTGCCCTATGCTGATCTCTTCCACCAGACGGCCCTGTATTTCCGACTGACATCCCTGGCTCCCTTTCCTGACGGACCTATGCTCTCGATTGACGCCCTGACCTCCCCCCCCAATATTTTCGGCTCACAGCCCTAGCTCCCTTCCCTGACAGCCGTGTTCCTCACTGCCTCTTGTGACATTCTCCCCAGAGGGTTCTGTATTTTCCAACTCACAGTCCTGGCTCCCTCCTCTGGCGGCCCTGTGCTCCTGACTGCAGCCCCTGACCTCCTCCCCAGACGATCGTATAACAGTACCTTAGTTATTTTGGCATTACACTTTCTTAGTAAAGCTCAAACTCTAGTGCTGAAAATTGGTCGAGTTCCATGCGACCCCCCAGAGTAAGACACGTAATCGCCAGCACTACATGTTGATCATCTAAACCTCTTGGCCAACGGGCCTCCTTAAAAATAGGAAGTAGCAGACCGGTAATCTTGAAAGCGAACACACAGTATCACTCGGATGACCGTAGTGACTCAGCTCCCATAGCCGAATACATATGAAGATTGGCCGAGTGGTTTAGATGACCGACATATAGTGTGGCTGTTATGTGTCTTACTCTGGGAGGTCGCGGGTTCGAATCCCGCATGGGAATTTCAGCACTAGAATATGTGCTTTACTAAGATAGTGTCATCCTAAAATAACAAAAATACGATGATTACAAAGTAATAGCTCACTTACACACTGTCCTTCAAGATCAAACATGAACCACGGGGGTCGACCGTCGAATAATCCCTCAGAAGTGTTACATTTCAGTCCTGACTTACATCTGTAAAAATGTAATGTAATATGTCACCAAGCGTTCAGATAACAGTGAAGGTATTCATTGAAACAATTTATTTCATCAATATATATTTATCAGCGTCTCAAGTTACAAGCGGTAAATACTCGACTGATTTACCATTTCAGTATGTGTATTTATGGATTTTACATCCATGGTGTTATTATTTGTCATACACAGCCATGCAAGGATGGATTCAAATTCAATCTTGTTAACGACGCAAACAAATGTAGATGAATAGACAGAAATAAGAGAACGCGAGCGCGAAAAAATATTTAACTTTAGTGAGGCGTATGAAAAGAACAGAAAGGAATTATAGGCTCGACTATATCCAATTGATCGGCTAGTGTCACTAATGTAGTTTTTCGTTTGCTATTTTGTCGAGTTGGTCACCTCCATAGAGAGATCAGTCTTCATATTGCCATTCAATATTATTTGGTAAAAAGTAGATATATGATACAAATAATATAAAAAAATACATAATTTTCGGGCGACAAAAATTTCAGGCAACACCAGATTCGGACAAATCCTGCACCTATACCCTGTGTTCGTGACAGCCACTGTTGTCTTGTTATTGACACTGTAAACATAGCGGAAGTTGGTAAGAACCAATCCCTACCCATGAATATGTCGCAATTGCAAGCATCGAGCCAGTCATTCAATATTCAGCCTTCGTCCATAAAAGAAAAATGTCCGTGTCCATAATCCAATTCACACCTAATTCATATAACAGTATTAGCACCAAAGTCAAAAAGAAACACAATCATATTATCCATAAATATAGGCTACTTTCCTGCAAGAGAGAAAACTCATTAAAACGAGAGATCCTGAAGGATCTTGGCGCCCACCATTGTCTGATAATTGTAGGCTAATGACAAGAGGATCTTTTTGTCCATTGTTACTCAGAACAAACGATTGATTTGTAATTTTGTTTGCAGAATTTCGAAATTGTACCAAATTTGAGAAAGATCCATGCAGTACTTCCTGAGAATTCACGATAACAAAGTTTCATCGGGAAATCCAAGATGGCTGCCTGGTGGCCATATTGGGTTTTCAAATTGGACCAGAAAAGGTATCTTGCACAACTAGACCCCAAGGGGAACCTGTGTACCAAATTTGAGAAAGATCCATGCAGTAGTTCCTGAGAAATCGCGATGAAGTTTCACGAGGAAAACTAAGATGGTGGTCATGTTGGATTTTCAAATCGGACCGAAAAAGGTGTCTTGCACAACTAGACCACAAGGGAAACCTGTGTACCAAATTTGAGAAAGATCCATGTAGTACTTCCTGAGAAATGACGATAACAATGTTTCATGGGGAAATCCAAGATGGCCGCCTTGTGGCCATATTGGATTTTCGAATCGGACCAGAAAAGGTATCTTGCACAACTAAACCCCAAGGGGAACCTGTGTACCAAATTTGAGAAAGATCCATGCAGTAGTTCCTGATAAATCGCGATAAAGTTTCATGAGGAAAACTAAGATGGCTGCCTGGTGTTCATATTGGATTTTCAAATCGGACCGAAAAAGGTGTCTTGCACAACTAGACCACAAGGGAAACCTGTGTACCAAATTTGAGAAAGATCCATGTAGTACTTCCTGAGAAATGACGATAACAATGTTTCATGGGGAAATCCAAGATGGCTGCCTGATGGCCATATTGGATTTTCGAATCGGACCAAAAAGGTATCTTGCACAGCTAGACACCAAGGGGAACATGTGTACCAAATTTGAGAAAGATCCATGAAATAGTTCCTGAGAAATCGCGATAACAAAGTTTCATGGGGAAGTCCAAGATGGCCACCTTGTGGCCATATTGGATTTTCAGATCGAGCCAAAAAAGGTGTCTTGCACAACTAGACCCCAAGGGGAACCTGTGTACCAAATTTGAGAAAGATCCATGGAGTAGTTCCTGAGAAATCGCGGTAACAAGAAGTGTTTACGGACGGACAGACGGATGGACAGACGGACGGACTGACGACGGACGACGGACGGACGGAGGACGGACGGACGACGGACCACAGACGAAAAGTGATTTGAACAGCCCACCATCTGGTGATGGTGGGCTAGTGATAGATGTTAAGTGTTTTCTTAGTTTCTTCAATCAAGATATACTCATGGTGCATTCCAATTGTTGCACGTCTCTCCAAGCTCAAGTTTGCAGACGTCGCAACAACCACAGAGTCGTCGACCGTATTCCTGGCAGTTAGGCCTCGGTGGGCATTTAGTCTTACCACACCAACACTTAAGACAATCCACCATCGACAGAGATGTTAGACAGACCAGCAGTAAAATCGTTCTAGCCATCTTGCTTAAGAGAGTTACGAAGGTTGAATAATGTTGGAATTTAATCACTGGTTTCTTCCTGAACGAAAATCCGTGTGACTGGCTTGACTTCACGGCGAATTAAAATTGTCCTACCTATATTTATTCTGATAAAGGGTAATACATTTGTGTTTATGGGACTGTGAATAGGGTGAACCGAAAATACGGATATAAGTAGACTGTAAAGAGACAAAAGGCGAATGGTATATGAATGATACACGAATGAAGAAAAACTCTCCTCAGATCTGGCGATCAAATAATATACAAAGGAATGAACCCGCAATCCTGGTGAGTAATATAACACAAAGCATCTGACCTGAATATCGCATAAAAGGAATGCACCTCAAACCTGGTCTTCTCAATATATTACATAAAGCTTAACAAATGATTGTTTCCATCACCCATTCACACATGCACTTTTAATATGAGCATATGTATTAATACTACATTTTCATTACACAAGGGTGAAAAGAAACCTAACCGACGAAGTTTCTTCAATTTCTTTGAAAGCCCAATAACACTTGAAACTTTGATTTATTGGTTTGATGATGAATTAGTCTACAAAGGAATTGTTCCACAATCTTTGTGAGAAATATTACACAAAGCCTCAATCTCAGTAAACTCAGATATAATATCACGGAAATTGTATCTGAGTTCAGCCTTATATAAATCCCATGCGAATCTGAAACTATATTTCTTAGCCAATCAGATGGCTAGCATGTTGAAATCACGCCCACAGTAATTACACACAGTAGCACGTGGACTAACATATATAAACATTACCGGGAAACAGTATCCAATTATGGCATCATTTCCAGACAGATCCGTGAAGATCAAAGAGTTTACTCCCGCCGAAAATTCTGGCTTTGTTAGGAGGTAGAAAATATCAAAAGATTGTGCCGCGCGAGATGTTAATCTCCGTGAAATAAACGTCAATCATTGTCAGAGAGAAAAGTCAGAAATGGTCGTGATTGGCTTATTATGGGATCTCGCAGAATATCGGCGAACATTTCGCACGAGGTTTTCATAGCGTTACGTCTAGATGGTATTCCAATGAATGTTCCTCAAACCTGGTATTTTCAAATATGGCTCATTTCTTATCAAGTGATTGCTCCCATTCACGCTTAATCCTTAATGAACAGATCAAAAGAGCGATAATGGAGCAAAGTTACATCTTACAAATAGGGCCGAGGGCTTACAAAACTCTCAAAATTAATTTATTTGACAAAGTATACGGTCATTTTTCTGTCCTTGCCAGAGACGGCTCCGAGAGGTGTATTACACTCGACGAGGTGGAATTTCGATACTTGTTTAGCAGGCGCAAAATGATATTGGAAATAATGACGGCCTTGGAAAATCTAGCTTCGCAAGAAGCCGTGAACAACATATGTCACCACCCAGACCGACATATTCATCATCAACGTCAGACATCAGAAGCATATGTTACCAACCGACAACCCAGGAACAAATTGTCAAAATCGACGAAAGTGACGAAGAAGAGGAAGCAGAAGAAGAAGAAGATGTGCCTGATCTGCAGCCAAGCGGATCAGAAAGAGTACATCAACCTTTACGAAGGGCGAGTTAACTTTGGGTTGATAATTTTCACCTAGGTGGAAAAGAGTTTTTCTTAGATATTTAGATATTTCTTAGATTGCAGTTATAAATTAAAATATAATCACGAAAGTGTTTCTTACACAGTTCCGAGGGATATAACGTGTATGATAAGCTTCCTGTGTCATTTTTCCAACATACCAGTGTAATGACATTTCTCATTTAATTTATGCATGATCATATCTGTTCTGACTATAAATACAACTCAAAACGCAAAGGTAAATATCCGCTCATATGCGCAAGTCAATCTTGTGAATAATAAAATGTTATATACCTAAACTAAGTAATTTATGTGAGCTACAACAAATACATGTTTATATGCCAAAACAGTTCAAAACGTACAGATACGTTTTCTAGTATATTGTCACCATGTCCTAGCTGTGTGTGTGTGTGTGTGTGGTGATCAATGAACTTATCTTACACACCGTTGAAACAATATCTTATAGTGTATTTATTTTGTTGCAGGTTGGAATGATGTCGAATGAATTTAATATGGATTACCTCTTGCTAGTTACTCAGAGGTGACATGTGGATACACCTCTACTACTTCGCTATGGACGACACAACATACACTCAACATACCTACGATGAGACTTTACGACACAGCTTTATTAGACTATGATTTCAACGAGACTACTAAAGGCTGAGTGATGTTTGTGTGTGTTTGATTATATTCGTGCATCGCGAAGAGACTGATTTTCACCCTATTTTTTTTAATAAGTGTCAAGCAACGTATTGTTTGCTTAATTCACGAATATACAGATTAGCCCGAAAAGTGGTCCTTGCTACAAAGAAATAAAGGTGTAGCGAATAAAACGAATAACTTGAAAAATGATTAGAGTGTGGTTTAGTAAAGAATGATGATACAGATCTGCGGTTAAAACCACAAAATATTTGTCTGCACAAGTAAACTGTAATTTCTTTTGCACAAGTTGTGAATAAAGTATATTAAATGGATCCAAAGCGAGAAAAAAAACACAAGCTCAACTTTAAAGTGAAAGAATAGTCGTAGACTTTTTTTGCTTATATAATCTGATCAAATAAGTGTTTTGTTGTCTGATGCTAGTAGTTGTGTAGATGTTTGTATATATGCGTTCGTTTTACCGCAGTTGGACACAACTTGTACGCAAATAACCTTTTCCAATTATCCTTAGGTTTTCAGAGTCCCAGTCAGAGAGCTTTCTGCACAGAACGGCTCATAAGTTTATACACTTGGGCTTGTTCAGCAAGACTTTCTTCTTCTGTCCACGTATCTTCCAATACCGATAGTTTAGTATCAGCTATGGGTCTACTTATCGCTGTTCTACCTCCAGACCTCAGTAATTTTTGGAATGACACCCCTATCATAATTGTCAGCAACGTAATCACGCAGGAAACAACACCAATAATGATGTGGTACAGCATAGTTTTCCACAATATTTGTCATTTCGATTTCGTTTCCACGAGGCGTTGGACATTGAAATTGATGATTAGTTGTTAGGATTAAATCAAGATGGCATTAATTAAGATCCCCCTTTCTCTTCGTTGGTCGCTGCAGTCACACGAGTTATTATGTGCAAAAGAAGCTGGTGATATAGGTATCGCTGTTACATGTTCTGTTGTTGAATTTGTTGGTGTTGTGACTACTTCCGTTATCTGCGCTGTCTCGGTAAATGCTGATGAAAGAGAGGCTGATGATGTAGTTTGACAGCTCGTAGTTGTAGTGGTCGGCGTTTCACTGATTGTTGTAGTTGTTGTTGTTAACGGTGGTTTGTTGTTGATGGTGTTGATGTTGATGATGTGGATATCATGGAATCACAACGCATGTAAGGGAAGTGGGAAGAGGTGCCGACATACGGAGAGAGCCACATGACTTCACAGTATAGTCTTCTGGTTAACCTATTCTAAAGCACATAACAAGAATCTAACGATTCGTGATATGTGTTGTATCTCAGGTACGTTTTTATTGTGCCTGTTCATGTGACAACTTGGATGACATGACCACAAGGCCCCTAGCACCGGTGTGGAGGCTAAGAATGTCCTGTGGCTAAGAGTATCCGGCCCCTATCTTCTAACCCAGCTAGGACACTTTTCTACATATAGCTAGGACACTTTTCTACGTCATTGGTTGCAATGGAAAAGGGACACTAATCACCAGGACATTCTTATCCATCACACCGGCATAAGCGGCACCAGATACAAATCTAGAGATTACAACACATATAAGGGAAGTGGGAAGAGGTGCCGACATACTGACTGCGTCATATGACTTCACAGAATAGTCTTCTGGTAAACCTATTCTAAAGCACATACCAAGAATCTAACGATTCGGGATATGTGTTGTATCTCAGGTACGCTTTTATTGTACCTGTTCATGTGGCAACATGGATGATATGACCACACGGCCCCTAGCACCGGCATAAGCTGTATTATATACAAATCTAGAGAGCTATGATGGAAATGCTCTGACAATTCGCACACTGGTAATTGGTGAGCTGTTTCGCTGTGACAACTCGTACATTGGCGATTGGTGAGCTGTATCGTCGTCAGATGTAAATGACGGCAATTAACACAAAAGACTAGTCTGTAAGGTCCGATGTCGACCCAGCATCAACTTCCCACAAATGCCAAAATATATCCAAAGACCAAAAGGTCTGTACAGGGAGCGGACCTCGGGGACGAAATGTCCACCAGCAGAATCTCGCCATATACAGGTAAAAATTACAACACATATAAGGGAAGTGGGAAGAGGTGCCGACATACTGACTGCGTCATATGACTTCACAGAATAGTCTTCTGGTAAACCTGTTCTAAAGCACATACCAAGAATCTAACGATTCGTGATATGTGTTGTATCTCAGGTACGCTTTTATTGTACCTGTTCATGTGGCAACATGGATGATATGACCACACGGCCCCTAGCACCGGCATCAGCTGTATTAGATACAAATCTAGAGAGCTATGATGGAAATGCTCTGACAACTCGTATACTGGTAACTGGTGAGCTGTTTCGCTGTGACAACTCGTACATTGGCGATTGGTGAGCTGTATCGTCGTCAGATGTAAATGACGGCAATTAACACAAAGGACTAGACTGTAAGGTCCGATGTCGACCCAGCATAAACTTCCCACAAATGCCAACATATATCAAAGACCAAAAGGTCTGTACAGGGGGCGGACCTCGGGGACGAAACGTCCACCAGCAGAATCTCGCCATATACAGGTAGAAATTATAACACATATGAGGGAAGTGGGAAGAGGTACCGACATACTGACTGCGTCATATGACTTCACAGAATAGTCTTCTGTAAACCTATTCTAAAGCACATACCAAGAATCTAACGATTCGTGATATGTGTTGTATCTCAGGTACGCTTTTATTGTACCTGTTCATGTGGCAACTTGGATGACATGACCACACGGCCTCTAGCACCGGCATACGCGGTATTAGATACAAATCTAGAGAGCTATGATGGAAATGCTCTGACAACTCGTATATTGGTAATTGGTGAGCTGTGTCGCTGTGACAAGTCGCACACTGGGGACCGATGAGCTGCACCGTTCACAGCTGAGGGAGTTTTCCATTGTTTCACAGCTTCGCAGGAAACTGAAGTGTCTACCGAATCTGGGAAATGCTCTTCTTTTAGCTGAAGTTGTAGCGCATTTTTTGACGACATTAAGTTAATTCTGTTACAACTGCATATTCCTGGGTTGACGAAACAACGCCGTTTTGAAAGAATACCCGATCGCATCGGATGGTTGTTCGCTCCTGGTGACATTTGTGCAGGGTATCTGTACAAACAACACTCGTAAGAAGTAGAAGAATAAACGCTAACCCCAACATTTTCACCATTTTCAAAGTAATGCAAAGAGAAAGATGTTCAAGGGTAAATCGAATCTTATTTATACTGCTTTGCTTTTCAAGTAACGTCACTGACCGGAAGCACAGGTTAACACTTAATTGTTTATGAAATGTTGGAACAGTTATTATTATCAACACCTCTGTTATGCTAGCTTTGAGGACTGAGAATGACATGGCTTAATGTGGCCTGCTGGTATTTTAACACAGCAAGTATGTATATACAACCACAATCACCCAAAGTGACAATGAAAGCGCTAAAATTAACTACAGATACGCACACACTTTGTTTCTTAAATACATAAGAAGGTATATTTCATTAAAATATTATACAACCAACTATTTCTATTTGCACAAGTTTAGCTTAATCTCTCTCTATACAATTTAAGTACCGCTTCAGTTTACTGTATTGGGTTGAAGCTTCAAAATCTCGATTTTTTAAACTGTCAAAAGTGAGAACAACCTGCTATTTGCTGGAGAAATAGGCGTGTACAATCCCTCTCCACGCCCTTTGATTGGTCAAGGGATTCATCATATTTTGAGTCTGTAGTGACGTCACATATCAAAGAAAAGGTTAATTGGTACTGAAGACTAAGATGCGAATAGTCTCTTGTTTGCGGTAGATCAATAAAGTGTCGGCCATCAACCCAAAGTGTTTTTCAATAGTAGCATTCTTCTCTTCAGATATTTCAATCAAAATGAATGACAAGCAAAGAATTTTTCGACAATTAGTGGGGGGAAGAGCACTGGTTATTTATCATATTCACAGTGGGACTGTATGGAATAGTCTGTTAAGCCTTCAAAAGTTTTATCTTGCACATTTCCAGGTTTTTTATCTGGACTTCTATGTGACACACCAGCTGGGCGTTTCACAGCATACCGCCTTGGTACTCTCATGTGCCGGGTACATGTGTTAAACTGGAAGATGCTGTCCATCCGATTGGGCACGCTATATTAGGATTGGCAAAAGGTAAACTTCGCTTTGAGTTAGCATTTTCTCTACACTGATTACTGATTGCTTTCCATGGCAATGCTTCTCAGTAAGTTATTACTGTAGTACATTGTCATGATTGTGTGTTCTACACACGGCACATTCTTGTACTCGTTCTTTATCTATATACTGAATCTCTAAACATTTTAATTACAACGCATATAAGGGAAGTGGGAAGAGGTGCCGACATACTGACAGAGCCACATGACTTCATAGTATGGTCTTCTGTTTAAAGCACATACCAAGAATCAAATTATTTGTGACATGTGTTGTATCTCAGTGTTTTATTGTACCTGTTCATGTGGCAACTTGGATGACATGACCACA
>JAVTVY010041181.1:0-19132 GCA_036873755.1 Hanleya hanleyi
AGAAGCTGTTTACTCGTCTAGATAGTTTACGACGCCACGAGGCCTCCATCCACAACGATGCTCGGTATACTTGTACAACCTGCGCACGGTCATTCAATCGGGAGGATGATTTACTGCGTCATGAGAGGGTACTTCACGCGGGTGCGACGGTACTATGTAATGATTGTGGTCGACTCTTCAAACGACCCAGTCGGTTTAGACAGCACCAACGTTTGAGGCATGCCCCGTCTCTACGGTTTGGGCGACAACTTTCCACTAAAGAGGATCCGCGGAAGGTCAGACCCAGTGAAGATGAACCCGGAGAGACGAACGCCACTGGTGATGCGATGACGAAGAGCCTGCCTATACCCACGGTCCAGGAGGGCCTGGATATCCAGCCGGACCCCACTGTTACGGTTTCGAGTCATACGCCTGATAACATCGAACATTTTCTGGACGAGCCCATAAATGTTCCTAGCGATCTCTTACAGGGTGCCCATCCAGTGAGTGACATCTATCGGCGCCATTGGACCATGATACGGCACTGTTTCTACCGTCATCGCCCTATTCAAGATATCTACAATTTTCGACTGACCGACCTCGCCCGTCTAGGCAGCTACGTGGAAGCCATCTTCAATGACCAAGCAACGCCCTTCAAATTAAATCTGGCGTTTGGTTATGTGCTGCAGCATAAGGAGACAGATCAAGTCCGATACTTTTACCCGAGCAGTAACATCCGGGTATTTGACCAACCGTTTACCATCATTAACCGGGCGTCGCTAGAGACGATGCTTGAGAACCTGGCCAACGTGGATCCCTTGGAATGGGCCCAACAACAACGCCCCAACACCAAGTGGAAAGTGGAGAGGGTAACCAATGTTACGTTCTTCGTGACCAAGCTGACCGACCAACCCATCGGATGAAAGTATTCACCCAGGCACTGATAGATTCTCAGAATGCGCAAACAACTATCTGAGGATATGTTGCCTCAACGGCATCCTGGCCTGACCGACGGTGATTAGAATAAACGGTTCAGAGCGAACATGGCCGAAGATGGAACTTTCTGAAATGAAGACTTCTGATTGGACAAGAATACATCTAACGGACAGGAACGAATATGACAGATGCAAATGGTAGCCTCTGATTGGACAAGTCTTCTTGAATTGTAACACCAAGTGGATAGTGGAGATAATGACCAATGTTGCGTTCTTCGTGCTTAAACTGACCACCACCTCCATCGGATGAAAGTATTCACCCATGCACTGATAGATACTCAGAATGCGCAAACAACTATCTGAGGATATGTTGCCTCAACGGTATCCTGGCCTGTCCGACGATGATTAGAATAAACGGTTCAGATGGCACTTTCTGAAATGGAGACTTCTGATTGGACAAGAATACATCTAACGGATATGAAACATGCAAATGGTGGCCTCTGATTGGATAAGAATCTTCTTGAATTGTAAATATACCCAACGCGGCTCCCCCAGCGTGGGTGTGATGTAACATTGGGGAAAATAAACTATATGAAAAAAACTTCTTGTTGTTGTTGTTCTCTCATGTGTCATCCTTGTTGTTGTTGTTGTTCTCTCTCTGGTCTATATCATGGCGTTATGTTAGAGTGTTAAGGCCCACTTTCGCTACAACTTGTACTAATGACGTCACCAATGACGTCACAGATGCTATAAATATCCCTGAAATCAGGGTCTATACTCCGAGAGCTACAACATGATACCCCACACGACGCATTTGCAACGCGGATGGTCCATCTCTACACCAAATACCTTCCTGCACTGCCCCAAAAGGCTCACTTTCGCTAATACTCCCACTGATGACGTCATCGATAACGTCACAGATGCTTCGGACATGCCTCAATTCGGAATGTACACCCCGAGAGCTACAAAATGACACCTCACACGACGCATTCGGACTAAGGATGGTGCATCTCTACACCAAACTCACCCTCACGCACCCACAAAATGTCCACTTTCGCTACTACTCGTACCGATGACGTCATCAATGACGTCACAGATGACGCGGACATCCCTCAAATCGGAATGTACACCCCGTGAACTACAAGATGACACCTTCAAGGACGCATTCGAACCGTGAATAGCCCATCTCGACCCCAAATACCTTCATGTACTGCCCGAAAATGCTGTCCACTTTCGCTACTACTGTACCAATGAATGTCACTGATGACGTCGCCACAGATGACGCGTACCGATGACGTCACCGATGACGTCACAGATGACGCGACATCCCTCAAATCGGAATGTACACCCCGAGAACTACAAGATGACACCTTCCAGGACGCATTCGAACCGTGAATAGCCCATCTCGACCCCAAATACCTTCATGTACTGCCCCAAAATGGCCACTTTACTTACTACAACCAACTGCGCGTGCGCAGATTAACACTAATTTTCATTCAAAAACACCATTCTGGATTCTTACCCCACACAAGTTTACTTTGACACCCCACACACTTGGCACTCCACCCGAACCGTGCAATAGTCCATCTCGACCCCAAATACCTTCATGTACTGCCCGAAAATGTCCACTCAAGCACATTGCACTAATGACGCTACCGATGACGTCATAGATGACGGATATCCCCTCAAATCGGAATGTACACTCGAGAACTACAAGATGACACCTTCCAGACGATTCGAACCGTGGAATAGCTCATCTCACCCCAAATACCTTCATGTACTGCCCCAAATGGCTACTTTACTTCTATTAAACTAATCAAGTACATGCGCAGATTAAATTTTAGATTTCCTCAACGCGACTTTCATTCAAAAACACACCATTCTGACTCTATCGAACCGTGAATAGCCCATCTCGACCCCAAATACCTTCATGTACTGCCCGAAAATGTCCACTTTCGCTACTACTCGTACCGATGACGTCACAGATGACGCGGGCATCCCTCAAATCGGAATGTACACCCCGAGAACTACAAGATGACACCTTCCAGGACGCATTCGAACCGTGAATAGCCCATCTCGACCCCAAACACCTTCATGTAATGCCCCAAAATGGCCACTTTACTTACTACAACCAACTGCGCATGCGCAGTATAACGCGACTTTCATTCAAAAACACATCATTCTGACTCTACCCCACACAAGCTTCACTTTGACACCTCACACGACCCATTCGAACCGTGAATAGCCCATCTCGACCCCAAATACCTTCATGTACTGCCCGAAAATGTCCACTTTCGCTACTACTCGTACCGATGACGTCACCGATGACGTCACAGATGACGCGGACATCCCTCAAATCGGAATGTACACCCCGAGAACTACAAGATGACACCTTCCAGGACGCATTCGAACCGTGAATAGCCCATCTCGATCCAAATACCTTCATGTACTGCCCCAAAATGACCACTTTACTTACTACAACCAACTGCGCATGCGCAGATTAACGCGACTTTCATTCAAAAACACACCATTCTGACTCTACCTCACACAAGCTTCACTTTGACACCTCACACGACCCATTCGAACCGTGAATAGCCCATCTCTATCCCAAACACACCCCTACCTAGCACCCAAAATGCCTGTTTTCTATACTACGGGCCAGGCTGCGCATGCGCAGACTATTTGAACACGGACGAACCATTAGTGTAGTCAAGTGCTCCTCCACGAGAGCTTCAAAATAAGACCTCACTCGACCCCATTGGACCATTAGGGACTCACATAGACTCCAACATGTCCACCCCGTATGGGCCTATACACCCATAGCCATGCAGTATAGGCCTATGATGACGTCATCGATAACGTCACAGATGCTTCGGACATGCCTCAATTCGGAATGTACACCCCGAGAGCTACAAAATGACACCTCACACGACGCATTCGGACTAAGGATGGTGCATCTCTACACCAAACTCACCCTCACGCACCCACAAAATGTCCACTTTCGCTACTACTCGTACCGATGACGTCATCAATGACGTCACAGATGACGCGGACATCCCTCAAATCGGAATGTACACCCCGAGAACTACAAGATGACACCTTCAAGGACGCATTCGAACCGTGAATAGCCCATCTCGACCCCAAATACCTTCATGTACTGCCCGAAAATGTCCATTTTCGCTACTACTCGTACCAATGACGTCACCGATGACGTCACAGATGACGCGGTACCGATGACGTCACAGATGACGCGGACATCCCTCAAATCGGAATGTACACCCCGAGAACTACAAGATGACACCTTCCAGGACGCATTCGAACCGTGAATAGCCCATCTCGACCCCAAATACCTTCATGTACTGCCCCAAAATGGCCACTTTACTTACTACAACCAACTGCGCGTGCGCAGATTAACACGACTTTCATTCAAAAACACACCATTCTGACTCTACCCCACACAAGCTTCACTTTGACACCTCACACGACCCATTCGAACCGTGAATAGTCCATCTCGACCCCAAATACCTTCATGTACTGCCCGAAAATGTCCACTTTCGCTACTACTCGTCCCAATGACGTCACCGATGACGTCACAGATGACGCGGACATCCCTCAAATCGGAATGTACACCCCGAGAACTACAAGATGACACCTTCCAGGACGCATTCGAACCGTGAATAGCTCATCTCGACCCCAAATACCTTCATGTACTGCCCCAAAATGGCCACTTTACTTACTACAACCAACTGCGCATGCGCAGATTAACGCGACTTTCATTCAAAAACACACCATTCTGACTCTATCGAACCGTGAATAGCCCATCTCGACCCCAAATACCTTCATGTACTGCCCGAAAATGTCCACTTTCGCTACTACTCGTACCGATGACGTCACAGATGACGCGGGCATCCCTCAAATCGGAATGTACACCCCGAGAACTACAAGATGACACCTTCCAGGACGCATTCGAACCGTGAATAGCCCATCTCGACCCCAAACACCTTCATGTAATGCCCCAAAATGGCCACTTTACTTACTACAACCAACTGCGCATGCGCAGTATAACGCGACTTTCATTCAAAAACACATCATTCTGACTCTACCCCACACAAGCTTCACTTTGACACCTCACACGACCCATTCGAACCGTGAATAGCCCATCTCGACCCCAAATACCTTCATGTACTGCCCGAAAATGTCCACTTTCGCTACTACTCGTACCGATGACGTCACCGATGACGTCACAGATGACGCGGACATCCCTCAAATCGGAATGTACACCCCGAGAACTACAAGATGACACCTTCCAGGACGCATTCGAACCGTGAATAGCCCATCTCGACCCAAATACCTTCATGTACTGCCCCAAAATGACCACTTTACTTACTACAACCAACTGCGCATGCGCAGATTAACGCGACTTTCATTCAAAAACACACCATTCTGACTCTACCTCACACAAGCTTCACTTTGACACCTCACACGACCCATTCGAACCGTGAATAGCCCATCTCTATCCCAAACACACCCCTACCTAGCACCCAAAATGCCTGTTTTCTATACTACGGGCCAGGCTGCGCATGCGCAGACTATTTGAACACGGACGAACCATTAGTGTAGTCAAGTGCTCCTCCACGAGAGCTTCAAAATAAGACCTCACTCGACCCCATTGGACCATTAGGGACTCACCTAGACTCCAACATGTCCACCCCGTATGGGCCTATACACCCATAGCCATGCAGTATAGGCCTATGGGCCTACCCAGGCCTCGGTGACTTTTTTGAAAAATTTCACCGATTCGCTCCGCAACACTTCCTATCGTGTTCTAAATGACGAGACGAGTAAAACGAGACACCACAACCCTACCGCAAATGTATAGAAGTACGTTTCCCAGGGGGCCATACATTGATCCTAATACTCCCAGTATGGACTATATGGGGCTCAGTGACTTTTTTCAAAAATTTCACCGATTCGCACGGGGACACTTCTTATCATGTTCTAAATGACGAGACGAGTAAAACGAAACCCCACAACCCTACCGCAAATGTATAGAAGTACGTTTCCCAGGGGGACAAACATTGATCCTAATACTCCCAGTATGGACTATATGGGGCTCAGTGACTTTTTTCAAAAATTTCACCGATTCGCACGGGGACACTTCTTATCATGTTCTAAATGACGAGACGAGTAAAACGAAACCCCACAACCCTACCGCAAATGTATAGAAGTAGGTTTCCCAGGATGGTCCTATACCTCCCATACCCCATATAGGCATTTTCCCGTAATTTAGAATAAAGTCCGTATTCCGTATTTTTTCAGGAATTTTTTACATACACCCACCCTGGAACTAGGGGGAGATAACTCTATTGACAGGCGAGCCCCGTTAAGCCCGGCGACCTATATACCACCCATACCCCATATAGGCATTTTCCCAGGTTTTTCGATAAAGTCCGTTTTCCGTTTTTTTTTTTTCAGGAAAAATTTTACATGCACCCACCCCATTGCCTGAATGCCTCTTCACCTAGGCTTCACTTTGATACCTCACTCGACCCCATTGGACCAACACGTCTATTTCCATACCCTTGGGCCACCGCGCATGCGCAGAATGACCCTAATTTAACCCACACCCAGCCCATCAGATGCCCCTTCACGAATGCTTCACATCGATACCTCACTCGACCCCATTGGTCCATTAGGGGCTTCCCTAGATGCCAAAACGTCTATTTTCATACCCTTCGGCCACCGCGCATGCGCAGAATGACCCTAATTTAACCCCACACCCAGTCCATCAGATGCCCCTTCACATAAGCTTCACATCGATACCTCACTCGACCCCATTGGTCCATTAGGGGCTTCCCTAGATGCCAAAACGTCTATTTTCATACCCTTCGGCCACCGCGCATGCGCAGAATGATCCTAATTCAACCCCACACCCAGTCCATCAGATGCCCCTTCATGAATGCTTCAATTTGATACCTCACTCGATCCCATTGGACCATTAGGGGCTCCCCTAGCTCCAAAAAGGCTATTTTCATGCCCTTGGGCCACCGCGCATGCGCAGAATGCCGATATGTCAACCCCACATCCAGCCCATTAGATGCCCCTTCACATAAGCTTCACTTTGATACTTCACTCGACCCCATCGGACCCTTAGGGGCTTCCCTAGCTCCAACACGGCTATTTTCATACCCTTCGGCCACCGCGCATGCGCAGAAGGCCGATATTTCAATCCCACACCCAGCCCATTAGATGCCCCCTCACCTAAGCTTCACTTTGATACCTCACTCGACCCAATCGGACCATTTTATCTAGAGACTACTTTTTCTCCGCGGAAGCTTTTTCCCCGAGACCGAATCACCACCAAAACCACGGCCAAACCGCATCACCGCGGATGAATACATTTTTTTTTTTTTGCCGGAACTTTTTTTTTTCTGCCGGAACTATGTACTCATTGACCTTTGGTGACCCGCCTCATTCCGCCTCAATCACGCATGCGAACACCCCCCTATACAACCCCAAATCCAAGTTCTGCGCATGCGCAGTGAGGCGAATTAGGCTTTAAATACTCTTTGTATACTACTTAGGGCTGTAGGGCTCAACCTTACCTCAAGTCGTTGCCTGTTGCTGGCCTCGCACAGTTCGGGACCTACCCGGTACTGAATTAGTAATGCTGGCAGTTTCGTCCTGTTCGATGCGGACTTAGTACTGCCTGACAGTTCCGGACCTACCCGGTCCTGCTCGGTGCTGAATTAGTCCTGCCTGACAGTTCTGGACCTATGAGGCGCCGTTTGTCACTTTCTGATTTAATCTACTGATTTATAAATATCGGGTATTTAGCAGTCGGATATATAAATGTGCATAAAATGAGCGTGAAATAAACACCGACTTTAGTCAATTTTAAATCCTATATCAGCGAATAAAATCCGAGAAATATTTATAAATACCTATATTAGATTTCAAGATATATATATCTCTCGTTGTGTTATTTCTGGGATATAAATTCCTCCACAATATATATATATATTCCTGACAAACGATTTCTTATTTATATATCCGAGGTAACGTATCTTACTGATATATAAATATTTCAAAATGTGCTGTTGGGTATATATATATCCAGTCTTCGTCTAACTCCGGATTTACAAATACTGAACTGAGAAAGTCTCATATATAGATATCCCATTGATAGTATGCTAATAGTATGCTGATGAGTCTCAAAAACCGATGACGTCGTCGGTTTTGGTGTTGGTTTAGATCATATTGTCTATTTCGTGTTTCAGGTGACAAAAGTCCTTGTGATCCGTGGGCAAGACATAATGAATACTAATAATAATAGCTTTCTATAAATGCTGTGCTTCTGCGAATAACGCTGGTTAAAAATAAGAATTAAGTACCTGAATGAATTTGCCCGATAATATTCACAGATGACCCACAAATTAGCGTGTGTTTACAATACCGCACAGGAGAATCTGCGGAATGATTGAGCGGTGTTTGCCGACTTTTGGTACACTTGAAGAGGCTTAGTGTGACATCATCATTTTTGCGGTAAACGTATCGCAACTCATTAGCATATTATAACTGAGATATCTATATATGAGACTTTCTCAGTTCAGTATTTGTAAATCCGGAGTTAGATGAAGATGGATATATATATACCCAACTACACATTTTTAAATATTTATATATCAGTAAGATACGTTACCTTGGATATATAAATAAGAAATCCTTTATCAGGAATATATATATATGGTGGAGAAATTTATATCCCAGAAATAACACAACGAGAGATACATATATATCTTGAAATTCAAAATAGGTATTTATAAATTTTTCTCGGATTTTATTCGCTGATATAGGATTTAAAATTGACTGAACTTGGTGTTTATTTCACGCTCATTTTTTGCAAATTTATATATCCGACTGCTAAATACCCGATATTTATATATGCGACTGCTAAATACCCGATATTTATAAATCAGTAGATTAAATCAGAAAGTGACAAACGGCGCCTCATATGGACCTACCCAGTCCTGCTTGGAACTGAATTAGTAGGCTACTGCCTGGCAGTTTCGGATATACCCGGTCCTGATTGGTGCTGAATTAGTACGGCCTGGTAATTCTGGGCCTGCCCAGTACTGCTGGGGAAGGAATGCGTACTCGCCCCCCTCCCCGTGCCAGCGAACCTGCACGCACGGACAGAAGGAGTCCTGGATGGACGGATGGACAGAGAGCCCGATAATAGTTTCGGACCGACCCGGTCATGGTTGGGTCTGATTTAGTACTGACTGCCAGTTCCAGACCTACCCTGTCCTGCTTGGTGTTGAATTAGTACTGTCTTGCAGTTCCGGACCTACCTGACCCTGCTTGGTGCTGAATTAGTACGGCCAGGTAATTGTGGACCTGAACGGTACTGCTTGGTGAGGAATTGGTACTCCCTCCCCAGTACTCCCTTCCCGAAGCCAGAGGACAGAAAGAATCATGGATCGACGTTAATAGTTCCTGGTTGGTGCTGAAATAGTACTGCCTGACAGTTATGGACCTACCCGGTCCTGCTTAGTGTCGAGGTAGTACTGTCTGGCAGCTCCCTGGTCCGGCTTGGTGCTGAATTAATACGGCCTGGTAATTTCTGCCCGATACTGCTTGGTGGGAAATTAGTACTCCCCTCAGCCAGAGAACCTGCACGCATGGACAGAAGCAGTCATGGATGGACGGACTGTGACAGACATACTGACAGACATACGGACGTTTCAGACCGGTTCTTTTAATAGTATAGATTAACAACATACAGAACTAACTTCCTTATAGCGAATCGCTGACTACTAGTTGTAGGATTGCCGCTAGCTCCACTTCGCTGAAATAGAAATCCTTGCTTTAGAACAGCGACCCCTGGTGGCTTAGTGTAGAAAGGATGACGTCATCATGTAGGCCATACCTTGATTAGTGGATAAATCAAAGATATAGTCATACATCATATGTGATAAATTTCTGCCTCAAATAATTACTGGTCCCCGAGTTGTGACAGTAAGGGTCAGTATGCTCGCTGCGTCTGTTTTTAGCCCACCATCACCAGATGGTGGGCTGTTCAAATCGCCTTTCGTCCGTGGTCCGTCGTCCGTGGTCCGTCGTCCGTCGTCCGGCGTCCGTCCGTCGTCCGTCCGTAAACATTTCTTGTTATCGCGATTTCTCCGGAACTACTGCACGGATCTTTCTGAAATTTGGTACACAGGTTCCCCTTGGGGTCTAGTTGTGCAGATAACTTTTCTGGTCCGATTCGAAAATCCAATATGGCCACAGGGCGGCCATCTTGGATTTCCCCATGAAACCTTGTTATCACGATTTCTCAGGAACTACGGCGCGGATCTTTCTGAAATTTGGTACACAGATTCCCCTTGGGGTCTAGATGTGCAGATACCTTTTCTGGTCCGATTCGAAAATCCAATATGGCCACAGGGCGGCCATCTTGGATTTCCCCATGAAACCTTGTTATCACGATTTCTCAGGAACTACTGCGCGGATCTTTCTGAAATTTGGTACACAGATTCCCCTTGGGGCCTAGTTGTGCAGATACATTTTCTGGTCCGATTCGAAAATCCAATATGGCCACAGGGAGGCCATCTTGGATTTCCCCATGAAACCTTGTTATCGCGATTTCTCAGGAACTACTGCACGGATCTTTCTGAAATTTGGTACACAGGTTCCCCTTGGGATCTAGATGTGCAGATACCTTTTCTGGTCCGATTCGAAAATCCAATATGGCCACAAGGCGGCCATCTTGGATTTCCCTATGAAACCTTGTTATCGCGATTTCTCAGGAACTACTGCATGGATCTTTCCCAAATTCGGTACACAGGTTCCCCTTGGGGTCTAGTTGTGCAAGATACCTTTTCTGGTCCGATTCGAAAATCCAATATGGCCACCAGGCAGCCATCTTGGATTTCCCCATGAAACTTCGTTATTGTCATTTCTCAGGAATTACTGCATGGATCTTTCTCAAACTTGGTACACAGGTTCCCCTTAGGGTCTAGTTGTGCAAGACACCTTTTCTGGTCCGATTCGAAAATCCAATATGGCCACAAGGCGGCCATATTAGATTTCCCCATGAAACCTTGTTATCGCGATTTCTCAGGAACTGCTGCATGGATCTTTCTCAAATTTGGAACACATGTTCCCCTTGGGGTCTAGTTGTGCAAGATACCTTTTCTGGTCAGATTCGAAAATCCAATATGGTCAAAAGGCGGCCATCTTGGATTTCCCCATGAAACCTTATCACGATTTCTCGGGAACTGCTGCATGGATCTTTCCCAAATTCGGTACACAGGTTCCCCTTGGGGTCTAGTTGTGCAAGATACCTTTTCTGGTCCGATTCGAAAATCCGATATGGCCACCAGGCAGCCATCTTGGATTTCCTCATGAAACCTTGTCATCGCGGTTTCTCAGGAAGTATTTCATGGATCTTTCTCAAATTTGGTACACAGGTTCCCCCTTGGGGTCTAGTTGCGCAAAATACCTTTTTCGGTTCAATTCGAAAATCCAATATGGCCACCAGGTGCCCATCTTGGATTTCCCATGAAACTTTATCGTGATTTCTCAAGAAGTAATGCATGGATCTTCCTTAAATTTGGTACACAGGTTTTTTGTGGTCCAGTTGTGCAAGATACCTTTTTTGGTCCGATTCGAAAATCCGATATGGCCGCCAGGTGACCATCTTGAATTTTCCCTTGAAACATTATTATCGTCAATTCTCAGGAACTACTTCATGGATTCTTTCTGAAATTTGGTACACAGGTTCTACATGAGGCCTAGTTGTGCAAGATGCCTTTTTTGGTCCGATTCCAAAATTCAAGTTACTCTTGAAATTAATACGGTATTCCCGAGTTGTGATGTTGCATCACACGAGTCGGCGGATCAAACATTGGGACATATTCTATATAGTGACTATAGAGAATATCCATACCTTCACCTTCCATATCAAGGAGTTCAAATAATTCAGAATTAAAATATATTTCTTCAAATTTTATATCAATTTTCTTAATCCAGTGAACTGTTTTGTCTGCCGACGGGTCGGCTACATGAAGAGACGTCACTCTTGTGACACAACGTTACAACTCGACAACTTTAGACTACTGCATGTTTCGATCCAAGGGAGATAATCAGGATTCAAACACTTTCGAAGTTTCAACATTACTGCGCGGATCCCTTCAGTATTAAGTATTGTACCATGTTACTATTTTTGAGCATGGTATCTTAAAAGAGATATCTCAAACTAGCCCAGTAAACAGAACAGAATTAGCATTCGTTCCTAATTATAAAATCTTAAGTATGTTTCATAGCTCATGCCAAAGGTTCAAAGACATTTGTCTTCGCTTCCAGTACCCAATGATGACACGTGCAAAAAAAAATACTACAAAACGAAGACGAATGATCCTCCGGACATTCACTTTCAGACTAACTTTGCTCTTTTCTCTTGTACTATTACAACTGACATAAGTACAGTTTCTAGAAATCTTGAAACTCCTTAAACTTAGAAAGATGATATCTTGGTGTTTTCCAGTGTCCCTTTTTTGATCTTTTTCGCTCAGATTCGAAATTCTGTAAACAAAATTACAAATCAATCGTTTGTTCTTAGTAACAATGGACAAAAAGATCCTCTTGTCACTAGCTTACAATTATCGGACAACGGTGGGCGCCAAGATCCTTCAGGATCTCTCGTTGAGTGACAGATTCGCCTGTTATTAGCTGGCGACCTGACAACTGCTAAATGAAACAATTGTAGTTGTGTAGTTGCTGCAACGCTTCATCATTCCATGTCACCGTCGTTCCGTTTACATTACCAGGAGCATTGTTGATGTGCATTCCAAGTATAAAATGCCATAAGGACGTGGGACCAAAGTGATTTCGTTTCCGTGCATCCTACATTTAGGAGTTACTCTACCATTTACCAATAGCATCCTTGATGTGTACATAAAGCTTGAAATATCAAGGTAAGCCAATAAGTATTTTGTGCGTTATTTTTGTCAACGAGAGTTTGAGAACTGAGGACTTGCCTTCTAATATGGCTACCATCAACAATGCAAATACACCGGGCATATAAAGTCAGCTCCGCGGCTGTCTGGCACACAATCTAGGTAAACCAAGATGGTAAATCAGGAGAATACCATCTAGACGTAACGCTATGAATACTTCGTGCGAAATGTTCGCCGATATTCTGCGAGATCCCATAAGAAGCCAATCATGACAATTTCTGATTTTTCTCTCTGACAATGATTGACGTTTATCTTCGCGCGGCACAACTTTTTGATATTTTCTACCCTCTCACAAAGCCAGACTTTTCGGCGGGAGTAAACTCTTGAAGGTTTACATGCACATTGTCTGGAAATGATGCCATATTTGAATACTGTTTCCCGATAATGTTTATATATATTAATCCACGTGCTATACCGTGTGTAATTACTGTGGGCGTGATTTCAACAAGCTAGCCACCTGATTGGCTAACAAATGTAGTTTCAGATTCGCATGTGATTTATATAGGGCTGAATTCAGATATAATATTCCGTTATATTATATCTGAGTTCACCGAGACTGTCTGGTACAGTGATATCTCTCTGCTGGGTATGTCCCTATACTTGACCAGAATGGTCACGTAAAATCTGCAAGAATGAAAGAGCTCAGTATCTAGACTCGTACCCAGCTCCAATTCGCTATCGCTCTATGGAGACTATAGTTATCGACAGGCATTTTAAATCAGCACTGCACAGTGATTGGCCCATGGTATTCTCCGCAAAATGGTACATCTTCAGAAAATGTATGACCTATCCCAAAGTTCACAAGATCATTATTGTTTAGCATCATCAGATAAACAAGAACAGTACGATCAGACAACATGCAGGCGAAAATACGGTATAATTGACGTAATTCGTTGTTTTCCGCGTTTCAGTGGTTGATCTTCAGTGCAGAATATAGGTGAACTAAATTTATAATGTCTGCTGCTTCAAACGAGTAGGCCTACAAGTTCAACGTACAGTTGTATTTTTTTAACAACAAAACTTGCATAATGTTAGCAACAAAGTACATATCATAGAGCTTGTGAACAGTACTATGTAGTGAATGAAGAACAGAAATGCTGCAAATGCCCATGTACATGTCACGCTAAGAACCTTGTGGTAGGTCATAAATTTTCCGAAGATGTACTGTCTTGCTGTAGTCGAAGAAGCGAGGGCTTTATGTAGGAAACATACCATAATCGCTCATCGCTCATCAAATCTTACCAAGGATCTATATAATACTTGGTGGATTGGTGGCCGTAGCGCTCAAGGCCCTTTATCGCACCATAGACGAGTACTGGTCACTAGATACACACGAACAACAACAACACATATTGACATTGGTCTATTTACCGGTCTAGATTTGGACCGGTAATTCAGCCAATCAGAAAATACAAAATGCCTGTCGCTGACTAGACCCCAACGGTGCGTGTGAGTTGAGGGCTAGGTAGGAGTCTACTCAGTATCTGATACTAAGACATTGCCTTTAAATCTAATGTGATCTGACAGAACAGATACAACACTCGTATATAAGCCTCCTGATACCCGAGGAAAATTTGCAAGTTTTGTCCTGAGTTAGTTTCCATGGGTGGATGTACAAGTTTCAAAATATCTTTCTAGGCTGCTGCTGAGCACAGGGGCTCGATCGTTACCGTTGTTAATTGGTTAAAATAGGTTGATTATAGGGGGGGTCGAGGTCGGTAATAAAAGAACTTTTATTACCGACCTCGACCCCCCCCTATAATCAACCTATTTTAACCAATTAACAACAGTAACGAGCCCCTGTGCTGCTGAGGATGCCTGGTCAACTTATTGTTTCCCATTCCAGATACAGAACTCGTAGTATCGAATCCCGTTACTCCCAGTGTGTGGAAAGCAGGGAATATACGGCAATTTTTTTTTATCCAGCTATTGTGTTGATTGACATCGACGTTATCCCAGTTCGAAGCACAGACCCGTTCATGCTTGTGCTTTAAATAGAGCACGACCACACCAAATGATGAGGATTGAAAAAAGCTAATAAAATGCGGAACACGGACTTTACCTCTACAATAGGGGCCGGATTCGCACATTTGCATCTATACGGGAAAATGCCTGTATGGGGTATGGGGGTGGTCATTTTTTTTTTTATTATTTTACTATGGGTTGATTGGTCTTGTTTTTTACGTCTCACCACGAAAAACACAATGGAAAGGGTCCCGGAGCTAAGCGGTGAAATTTTTCGAAAAGTTCACGGAGGTCTGGATAGGCCCATATAGGCCCATACTGGCTCAGGGGGATAGGTTCATACTGGGCAATTCACACATGTTCATTGCGATATGGGTTGTTTGGTCTTGTTTTTCACGTCTCACCATGTAGAACACGATGGGAGGGGTCTCGAAGTTAAGCGGAGTAATTTTTCGAAAAGTTCATGGAGGTCTGTATATAGGCCCATACTGGCTATGGGGGATAGGTCCATACTGGAAAATTCACACATGTTCATTGCGATATGGGTTGTTTGATCTTGTTTTTCACGTCTCACCATGTAGAACACGATGGAGGGGTCTTGAAGTTAAGCGGTGAAATTTTTCGAAAAGTTCAGGTACCGGGTAGGTCTGTATAGGCCCATAGGCATACTGGCTCAGTGGATAGGTCCATACTGGGTGGACGTTTTGGGGTCTAGGTGAGCTCGATGGTGTCGTATGAGGTCGCCCGTTTTTAATATTCCGCACATGCGCAGTCTGGCCGTAGTATAGGAAGCATGCATTTTGAGAGTGTATTGGTATGGACTATCGGTCCAAATGGGTCATGGGAGGTGTCAAAGTGAAGCTTTTGTGGGGTAGAGTCAGAATGACCTGTTTTTTATTGCAAGTCCCGTCAATCTGCGCATGCGCAGTTGGGTGTAATAAGTAAAGTGATCATTTTGGGTGTGCGTGGGTGTGTATTTGGGCTAGAGATGGACCATCTTTGGTCCGAATGCATCGTGTGGGGTGTCATTTTGTAGCTCTCGGGGTGTAGACCCCGATTTGAGGGATGTCCACAGCATCTGTGACGTCATCAGTACGAGTAGTAGCGAAAGGTATTTGGTGTAGAAATGGACCATCCTTGTCCGACTGCGTCCTGTGAGGTGTCATCTTGTAGCCTTCGGGGTGGAGACCACGATTTGAGGGGTGTCCACGTCATCTGCGACGTCATTAGTGACGTCGTCAGTAGGAGTAGTAGCGAAAGTGGGCATTTTGGGGCAGTGAAGGAAGGTATTTGGTGTAGAGATGGACCATCCATATCTGTCATGCATTATACCATATCTTTGCTGTGTTATACCATATCTGTCCTGCATTATGCCAAATCTGTGCTGTATTATACCATATCTGTCCTGAATTATACCATATCTGTGCTGTATTATACCATTTCTGTCCTGTGTTATACAATATCTGTCCTGTATTATACCAAATCTGTCCTGTATTGTACCATATTTGTCCTGTATTGTACCATATATGTTCTGTATTATACCAAATCTGTGCTGTATTTATTATCTGTCCTGTATTATACCAAATCTGTGCTGTATTATATCATATCTATCCTGTAATGTACCATATATGTCCAGTATTATACAATATATGTTCTGTATTATACAATATTTGCCCTCTATTATACCATATGTGTTGTATTATACCATATCTGTGATGTATTATACAATATGTCCTGTATTATACCACATCTGTGCTGTATTATACAATATCTGTCCCGTTATATCATATCTGTGCTGTATTATAAAATATCTGCCCTGTATTATACAATATCTGTTCGGTATTATTACAATATGTGTTCTGTATTATACCAAATCTGTGCTGTATTATACAGTATCTGTCCTGTATTGTACCATATATGTCCTGTATTATACAAAATATGTGCTGTATTATACCATATCTGTCCTGTATTGTAGCATATATGTCCTGTATTATACAATATATGTGCTGTATTATACAATATTTGCCCTCTATTATACCATATCTGTGCTGATTATACCATATCTGTCCTGAATTATACCATATATGTGCTGTATTATACAATATCTGTCATGTATTATACCAAATCTGTCCGGTATTATACCATATTTGTCCTGTATTATACAATATATGTTCTGTATTATACCAAATGTGTGCTGTATTATACAGTATCTGTCCTGTATTATACCAAATCTGTGCTGTATTATACCATATCTGTCCTGTATTGTATCATATGTCCTGTATTATACAATATATGTTCTGTATTATACAATCGGATAGCGGTTGTCGTGAATAACAACAAGTTCAGCAATGTTCATACAGTTTATTATCCCCAATGTTACATCATACCCAGGCTGGGGGAGCCGCCCTGGGTATGTTTAATATATTCACAGTAAAACAAATTGAAATATCAAACACGATATTTTATTATTTAACGCACCGTCACATTAGGTACAAGGGAGGGAATTTGGCTTAATGTCACACTCAAGTTTGTTTCACTCATATGGTGACAGTCAATTTGGTTGGTGGAGGAAGCCGGAATACCCGGAGAGAACCACCGCCCTTCGGCAAGTAACTGACAAACTTTCACACATGGACCAGCTGGGCTCGAACCCGTGCCGGTTCAGCGGTGTGAGTCTAGCGGTCACCAGCGAAGCGCCTTAGACCTCTCGGCCACCGAGGGCCCCCATTAGGTACAAGTGTTTACTGAGCTCAAGTCAACGATCAGCATGTAGACATATACCAAAAAAATATGCAAGGCACATGCAAGTCTAGCAAGAATGAGTCAAGACTGATGCAAGAGTTTGGACTTAGACAAATTTCCAATGCAAGAAATGTGCAAGGCAGGAACATCAAGTGCATGGACACCTCAAGACTAATGCACGACTTCAGACTTAGCAAAATATTCTATGCAAGACTGACACAAGGATCCAGTTAGACATCATAGAACAGCAAAGATCATGCCTGTCCATTGCAAGAAAACAACATAAAATAGAAAAAAATATCAGTTTGGTTGGTGGATGATGCATGTTTGATGCAAGTTTGATAATAAGTCTGTGGATATTTGCTTTTTCATATAAAACAAGAAAATAAAAAAAAACAAAAAAACAACAACATAATATTATGCATATATATACAGACCCTTGTATCACATTATCCATCTCGTGGTTCCATGTAGTTTCTTTTTTTCTTGTTTTCTCTTAATATTTGATCGATTTCCTTAAAGGAAATAGTGCACTAGTTGATATACTCGACCATAGTCCAATTCCATTTCAAGTGCTTGACTCAAGGGAGACAAATTTTGTGACGTCACATGACTCGTGGTGTTGTAGCGCGCGCGTTATTTGAAGTTCAACGGTGGAGATGTGAATACCATGATACGGTGAAAGATGCGCTATAGCAGATAGTGACATAATATTGACAGTTCCTACTCTGTAAATGATTATTTATATCCAAAGAGGATTCTTTATCGTCATACAACATATTTTTCTTCGTGTAGGAAAACTTTGTGAGCAGACGTTGAAAATTTTGTTCGTTGGACAGGTTTCGGTTCTGGGATTATGCAGCCCCCAATTTTCAACTCTCGTAGTCGCGTCTTTTCCCGTGAATTCGGCCTTCGTGCCCCAGGTGAGCTTTAACGTTTCCAACTTTGAACTGTGTAGCATTTGGAAAATAGTGTTGGAGTTCTGATGAGTTAATAGGCCAGCATTTTAGCAGAGTTCATTCGACCAAGCCACAGACTTCAGAATTGTGGCTCACCAGTTCGTTATTTTCATAGCTGATCAACCGATATCAGTGAGTAATGCAGTTGCATTGTAATTGAATTAACTAGGAGTTATACCAATTTATCACAGCTGGGTGATATTGCAACTGTATTCCTCTTTTATACTTTATTTAAAGTTTTCCAATCTTATGTTTTCTCATTATAAATACATAGGCCTATACTTTTTATGTTTTCTTTTCCCTATTTTTGCATTTTTTTAAATCTTACAGTATTCTATTCCCATTGCCTAAAATTTCTGCTATAATGACATGCACCTTATTTCATTTTTGAAAAAAAATAAATCTTTTGTTTACTTGACGTAATTCTCTGCTTTGTATTTTCGATTTGGAATTACTTTTAATTATTTATCAAACGATATATGCAACATGGCAGGTCGGACTCATCTGGCATTTGAGTTTGATGCTCTGA